>WBZZ01005711.1:0-25000 GCA_019918135.1 Paulinella micropora
TTATTATTATTCAGCCCAATGGCCTCAAGGCGTTAAACTGTGACGCTAACTCATAACCCTTTGGTGGTAGATGCTGGGGAGGAGGGTCGTTGCGCGCGTAAAAGATCTTAAACTCCGCATATGCTGGTTGATAGCCCAGGACCCAGCAGACACCAGATTGTTATGGGTGGGGTTTTGAGGCAGCTCTAGCAACCGCGCTTGGCGTATGCACTTGCACATTCGGTGACGTCTTGCAAGAGGTTGCTGGGACTGCGGAATAACCTCGGCTTAGTGCAGTCTTGCCCTCAGGAGCTCCATCGGTGGCCCGATCATCAGGCGAGAGACTGACACGGGGGGGTGGAGGACCTCGAAAAAGGGTATTGGAGGCTTATGTCCGTTGAGGATATGCCATTAGCTGCATCAGTACGCCTCAGATATAGTATTATTATTATTATTATTATTATTATTATTATTATTATTATTATTATTATTATTATTATTATTATTATTATTCATCTGGGCCCTGTCGCCAGTTCGATTCCCGTCGGTGCCACCAGTATTTTCATTGAACATACCGGTCTATTTCTGGACCAGTATTTTCATTGAACATACCGGCCCGTCTGGAAGTGTTGGAACTGCCCTTGCGGGGGTGTCATTAGAGCTTATCGTCAATTCTTCGTACTCCCCTCACGGGTGAGACGATGGAGGCGCATGTGCAGAAATGCATCAGCCATTGACAGAGAAGCACTATTATTATTATTATTATTATTATTATTATTATTATTATTATTATTATTCAGCCCAATGGCCTCAAGGCGTTAAACTGTGACGCCAACTCATAACCCTTTGGTGGTAGATGCTGGGGAGGAGGGTTGTTGCGCGCGTAAAAGATCTTAAACTCCGCATATGCTGGTTGATAGCCCAGGACCCAGCAGACACCAGATTGTTATGGGTGGGGTTTCGAGGCAGCTCTAGCAACCGCGCTTGGTGTATGCACTTGCACATTCGGTGACGTCTTGCAAGAGGTTGCTGGGACTGCGGAATAACCTCGGCTTAGTGCAGTCTTGCCCTCAGGAGCTCCATCGGTGGCCCCGATCATCAGGCGAGAGACTGACACGGGGGGGTGGAGGACCTCGAAAAAGGGTATTGGAGGCTTATGTCCGTTGAGGATATGCCATTAGCTGCATCAGTACGCCTCAGACATAGTATTATTATTATTATTTAGGGAGTACATAGGCCATCGGTCCCTTTCCATGGGCTGATTGGTATAAAGCTCCTAGATTAATGTTCTATGCCGTCACTTCCTTTATTCCACCGATTGGTGTGGAGACTTTCCTTATGGAATGGAGGACTGGATGCACATGGCCTTTTGGCTCAGCAATTGGCAGACGATACATATTATTATTATTATTATTATTATTATTATTATTATTATTATTATTATTATTATATTGTTATTATTATTATTCGATAGCATAGTTTAGAGAGGGGAGTATAGATACTTAGCTTTAGTATAGTTAGCTAGTGTGTGTGGCCTTCTATCAGTTATCAGTGAGCCTTTCCCTGTTTTTTTTTTTCGAGTATATTTCTTCTAACGGGAAGCGCTGCCATTTTTTTTTAATTTAAACTCTCTTTTTATTATTATTATTATTATTCCTCTTTTGCTGCTGCTTTAATTAGCTTGCTCTTTAAGTTCACATCCGAGGACAACAAACATCGGGAGGGGGCGCTCGCGCTCGACGTTGCACTTACAAAGTACAACAATTTCGAACTGAAGGCGTCCACGCAAGTGGAGACATGTGAGGGTGAAACTTCACCTTGTGCTCCCGGGTCTTTTTCCCTATAAGTATGAAAGATTTTTATAAACTGATTGTTTATTTTTTATTTGCAGGCTCTTCATTGTCTTTCCCATTGGTTGGCGCAAGAAGACTCCTGCGCAAGTCAATCGAGGTACTGTATGTTTTTCAAAATTCACAAGCTGCACATATTTTTTATACTTGGATGTTGCAGGATCGAAGCGCTTCATTTTTGCTGCGCGCGAGGTCGACACTGACGGCGATGGCAAGGCTGACGAAATCCAATATCAGCTCATGGGTTTTTTTTGGTTTTAACCTTAAACACTCTTGCATGCTTGATCCGTCGCCGATGGACTTCGAGAAGCAGGTGAAGCCCGCGTGGCTCCTCTACGTCGGTAACCCCACGAACCCGCCTATGATTTGCAACTGGCGGAAGCGGGAGCTTTTGCTTCTGTACGAAGCAAACAAGGTCATTTCTTCTTCTTCTTCTTCTTCTTCTTCTTCTTCCTCTTCTTCTTCCATTTTTCTTTTTCTTCTTCATATACATGTTATTATTCTTTTTCTCCACCAGCTCCATCTTTTTTTTTTTTTTTTTTTTTTTTTTTTTTTGTTTTTGTTTTTGTTTTTTTTGGCATCTTCCTTTTCTTTATTTTGCATATTTACTGCATGCTCGCCTGAAACGTTAGAAGAAGAATCAAAAAAAGGGCCCGACTGAGCCTCGCTCTTCGGGCAGGCCAAAAAAACTGAGATTCGGTAGCAACATTGTATGTAATGAAAAATGAAGGATGTATGTAATATTGTTTGGTTCTTTGTGCAGAATCCATCGACGTCGACGATGTTCCAGACGTTCCAGACGTCCCTGAAGAAGAAGAGACCCCTGAGCCTCCTATGCCTAAGGGGTCCAGCAAGAAAAAGCCAGGTACTAGCAAATTTCATCTTTTTTTGTGTGCTTTTTTTTCAGTGTTTCTAATTTCTGACGTGACTAGGCAAGCCGAAGTCCAAAAAGCCCGCGGTCGACGCTGATGAAGTGGACATGTCGTTGGAGGTATAATCTTTCCTACTCCTTCTTCTTCTTTTTCTTTTTTTTTGTGAGGGGGGGGGCCCCCGGGGGGGGGGGTCAAAAGGTCTCTTTGGGCGCCGCAGCATATAGTTTAGAGAGGGGAGTATAGCTACTAGCTTTAGTATGGCTAGCTAGTGTGTGTGGCATTCTATCAGTGAGCCTTTCCCTGTCTTTTTTTTTTCCGAGTATAATCTCTCTAACGGGAAGCGCTGACATTTTTTTTTCAAACTTTATTATTATTATTATTATTATTATTATTATTATTATTATTATTATTATTATTATTATTATTATTATTAGTGGTCAAGTTCTACCATCTGGGCCCTGTCGCCAGTTCGATTCCCGTCGGTGCCACCAGTATTTTCATTGAACATACCGGTCTATTTCTGGACTAGTATTTTCATTGAACATACCGGCCCGTCTGGAAGTGTTGGAACTGCCCTTGCGGGGGTGTCATTAGAGCTTATCGTCAATTCTTCGTACTCCCCTCACGGGTGAGACGATGGAGGCGCATGTGCAGAAATGCATCAGCCATTGACAGAGAAGCACTATTATTATTATTATTATTATTATTTAGGGAGTACATAGGCCATCGGTCCCTTTCCATGGGCTGATTGGTATAAAGCTCCTAGAGTGATGTTCTATGCCGTCACTTCCTTTATTCCACCGATTGGTGTGGAGACTTTCCTTATGGAATGGAGGACTGGATGCACATGGCCTTTTGTCTCAGCAATTGGCAGGAGATATACTATTATTATTATTATTATTATTATTATTATTATTATTATTATTATTATTATTCTTTGTTGTTGTTGTTGTCGTTGCTGTTGGTTTGTTCTGCCACTGCCTTGTTCGCAAGAAATGAACGACTTCTTTCAAAACAACGGCGACCGGTATTGTATTCAGGGTAGTTCGTCCGCCGGCGTGTCGAAAGAAGTCGTTCAGGATCTTGTGAACAAGGCAATGTCAGAACAAGCCGCATCCATTAAGGAAATGCTAGCAGAAGAAAGAAAGTTGAGAGAGGAGGAAAGGAAGAAAAAAGAAGCGCAAGATCGGAAGGAAAAAGAGGCGCAAGAGAAGCGACAACGGGAAGAGGAGAGAAGAAAGAGGAAGAATTCGAAGAAGGAGAAGGAGGAGGAGGAGGAGGAGGAGGAGGAAAGCTCAGAAGAAGAGAACGAGAGAGTGAAGAAGAAGATGAAGAAGAATAACAAGAACAAGAAAAACTATGATGATAATGATAACAACAACAACAACATCAGCAACAACAACAGCAACAACAACAACAACAACAACAAAAATAGTAAGAGCGAGAGAGAAAGCTTGCTGGAGGATCTCATCGCGCGGATGGCAGCTGGCGCTCTGTCTGCTGGTAACTCACCTTCCACCCCCCAACGCGGCACCGGTCTCACCGCTCCCAGCTCACCTAACGCATGGGAGTTTGTTTTAGCATCGCTTGCGCTGACTCGGCGCTAACTTCAAATGCACGCACCAGGTAGTTTGCATAGCTTTCACTTTTCTCCTTCATCTGAAAGATGTTTGAATTTGTTTTGTGTTTTTTTTCTTTGTAGTAGTGTAGTATTAATAGTAATTTTTTGCACTGGCAGGTTTGTTATGGTCGAAAGCGTGATTAAGAACGTTTGTCGCGTGCAAGAGTTAAACAAACTTCTAATTTAGTTAGTATGATATTACGGAGTTAGATTTATTATTTTTTTTAGTAATTAAAGAAATTTTGTTGTAGAATCTATGTATTTTGCGTGGCGACATCGCACTTCTCTTCCTCCCCCGTTCCCCCCTCCCCCCTCCCCCCCCCCCCGGGGGGAATTTATTGTAGGTAAAAGCAATGTTTATTATCATAATAAAGTAAAATGCTTAATGTAAACAAAGATAAACAAACTTAAAAGCAAATTCTGCATGTTGGGCATTGTTATCATCATAGATTCATAGTAGCCGGGACTATGAAAAAGGAGAAAGATTACCGTGTCGGACCGGTTCCTGCCCACCTCTGAAGATGAAGTTAAAGTGTATTACAATTAATAAAAACATGTTTTAATATTATTTTTATATGTTCTGCAATCAGTGAATTGATTTCCTTTCATTTCCACACGTTTTCAAAAAAGTCCATATACTTCATGGAAAATTTCGGAAAAAGGGATACCCCCAAGATTGTCGAATGTTTAGTTTAAAAGGAAGTCCCTACTACCCGCACAGTGTCGGGTACCTTGCAGGAAATCAACTACAAATGATTGATCTTCCTCGCGTGAGAGCTCCACGAGACTGGGTAGGTCCCGCATGGAGGTACTCACAGGTGTAGCAGACATTTCATGCGGTCTGCCAGCGCATGAGGACGTTTTGTGGTAAGTATCTGGGACGCCTCGAAACCCGTCACCACCCCTAGATCGCGGAATGTAAATACCCCTTTGATCCCACGTGGTGTATGTCTTATAAAAACAACACAACGACATGGCCTCGGAACCAACACAACAACATAGCCTCGGAACCCACATCGACATAGCCTCGGAACCCACACAACAACAGAGCCAATACAACTACATAGCCTCGGAACCAACACAGCAACATAGCCTCGGAGCCAACACAACGACATAGCCTCGAAACCAGTGGGAAGAGGCCCAACCACCTCCTCTTCCCGTGGGGTGCCATACTGTGCACCCCTCCATATTATTATATATAATAATATCAAGTTCAAGTTTGATTACAAGGAAGCATTCCTTCAACATGTCACAAGTTATTAATAATGAAAACAACATCAGCAATATTATCAATATTCATAATTATTATACTATTAATATATATTACAGAAAAAGTGACATCGATGACACATATAATAAAGAATATTAATATTAATATTGAAGTATAGGTTTCCATCTATGAGCATTCAGAGTATTTCATTCATATTGTTTCCATCTATGAGAGTATTTCATTTATATGATTACTGCGCTTCCTGTTGAGTAGCAAGTGTTTTATTATTATACTAAAAGCAATGTCTGTGTAAAGAATTTTAAAAACTGTTTAGGGCACCTACGCCAACCCCGCGCTGCGGGGTGGGGTTGGCAGCGCGGGTTGGCGTAGGTGCCCCCCCCCCCCCCCCCCGTGTGTGATAATTTCCCTGCGGGCGATTACACACTCCAAACCCATCTAAAAAAGTTGGCTCAGCCGGAATGTCCATCTTCTCTTATCCTCACTCTCTCCGAGAAGTAATGTTGGGATTGGCTACCCTCCTATCCACAGCGAGTACGTATCGACTAGAGTACGTACAAGGCACCGGACCTATGGTATATTCGGGCCCACCCAACGAGAAGAGGACTAACTCCCTACTCTCCCTATCGCGCAAATAAGTAAGAGAAATATGTGAAAATTACATATATATGGATCATATAAGAATACAAAGACATGGTAGTAACTTCAAACTGAGAAGTAGTAACATAAATATGTGATAAATATATGAAAAATATATATGTATATATATGATATATATTCACGTATGATTATAGTATGAAAACTAAAATTTGGAAGCGCTTCCCGTAAGTGGGTATATAAAAGTATTACTAGCGACATTCAAGAGGAAAAAAAAATAGTTTTTTGATTTTGGTTGGATTTTAATTTTGGTTGGAATTTTAATTTTGGTTGGAAATTTGAATTTTTCAAATTAACTGCTATATTCGTCCGCAAAATGTCGTAAACTTTCGCGAAATCTTACCGTTAAATTGGAAAATTTGAATTTTTGTCACAAAAATAAAAAACTGACAGAAAATGAAAATCTGACACAAAAACTAAAAACCAATTTTTTTTCCCCTCTTGAATGTCGCTAGTAATAACAAAAGTAATATAATATATATCACAAATACAAATATCTGTAATTATCAGCGGGTCTGGGGGTCGGGTAGATGCCCGGGGCCTATCAAGACATATAGTCTGATGAATCGCCCTTCGTCTACCACTCCACCCCCAAGTCACACGTGGCCTCTTATCGATTTTTATGTATATAGTGTGATTACAAAAAGGTTTATAGCATTTACGCAATACAATCTATAATGTAGTGTGTGTTCCCGAGCTTACGCCAGCACGGGAACACGCACATACTTTGCAAGTTTTCGGGGCCCGAATCAACCTTCGCTGCGGCGCTTCTCATCCTCCCCCCTCAGCTTTGTAAAATTATGCGACTGAATGGTTATTACAACTTAACGGGGGGCGGAGGGAAGAGAAAGGTGAAAGTCCAGGCTTCTTCCATGCTTTTCCGGGTCTCTGACCCGCATCTGCTACCGCGCCTCAAACTACTCGAGGTTGAGGGTCGGCAGCACTTGCAACAGCTCTGGTAACATGGGTCCACCCGCTCAAATCACCTATATCACTCCCCTCGATGTACAGTATGCGAGAAATATAATATACGAGAATCCGCTTCTGAGAATATAATTATAAATAATCATAGCGTAAATATTTACACGGGAAATACCCGGTACTTACAACGCGACTTTAACACCAAACTTTGCGAGAAATTCTTTCACCAACTTCACCGAAATTTGGTCAGCCAGGTAATTGAATTTTTCGTACGTGAAATTTATTTTGGTAAATAAATCCGCGATGTTTTCCTCCGTCGGTACTCGGAACAACTTGACAACTCCCTTCTTAACCAACTTCTCGAGCAGGTGGTACCTGACATCGATATGTTTGGTTCTGGACTCCCCTAACCCCCTTTCTGAGAGGATGATAGTCCCCTCATTGTCCTCGAACAAGGGGGTGAAACCTCTTATGGGCAAACCGATGTCACGGAGAGACTGTCTTAAAGCAAGCAACTCCCTTACTGCTTCGTTAGCGGATACGGTCTCCGACTCAAGGGTAGATTGAGCTATTACAGTTTGAAGTTTAGAGAACCATGCCACCGGTGCCCCGTTGAAGAGAAAGATGTACCCAGAACGGGACTTCCTTGTAACCTTTTCTCCTGCAAAATCTGAGTCGACGTATCCCACGAGGGGGTGTTCGTCTATCAGCTTCTCGACAGATAACGGGGATATTGAAAGCATTGACTTCTGTGGCTTCACATGAGTAAAGCTCAAGTGCCTTTTCTGCGGCCGATGGTCCTTCGGCCGGTCTCCATGAATTGGGGGTTTTGGGGACAAAGAACCCTTCCGTCAACATCTTGACTAGCCTCCTATCACCCCGTCTGAAATATAGGGCTCTCGGGGTCAGCAACCACAAAAACATACGGTGAACCATGGCATAAGATATTTCAGGGGATGGGACTTGTTGTTTTGCAGCTATACTCAAAGGACAGATCAAGAGAGGTCGGGTGTGAACAGCAAGGAAGATAAGCATGCCAATCAAACATCTAAGGTCGTATTTGAGCAGACGGTGACCAACTTTCAGGGGTGAAAGGGGTTTTAGCAGGCACCTCCTTCATATAATCTAACTCGTCTAAAATGAGAAGTTCATATTTTCGTTGATGCAGTAAAATCCCTTTCTCAGATTGGACAATCTGGATGTTCTTGAATTCCGTGGCCTTCCCTAAGTTTTTACACTTGAAACCATGCTTCTTCATGCTCTCTACAAGACTTATGTGTTTGGATTCATCAGCGGCATGCAGACCATCATCTGCATGAAAAGAGAGAAGCTGCGTACTTATGGGGTCCTTGGCATGTTTGATAAAAGAAGCCCGGTCAAGGGAGAAAGTAATAAAAGCTTGCTTTCCGACTAACTCCTTTAACATCAAATCATACTATAATCTTCCCGCCTCAGGATGACCATAAAGGGCCTTCCGGAGGAGCCAAACAAAACCTTCTCTCTCAAAACCCGGGGGGGGGGGGTTACATAGATGTCATAAGGCATTTTGGCATGTAAGTATGCGGTGGTGAAGTCAATTAACCGCAAGTCTATTCCGAAGCAGGCAGCATAGGCAATGATAAGAAGGATAGTACGATGGTGAGCGGTAGGTGAGTATGTGCGCTTGGGATCATATTGCAATCCCGCTTTCAGGAGATCCCCCCTTAGGGTGATTCTAGCTTTATGATATTCGTCGCTCGTTCCTTGTTGCTTAACAGTGTCTATCCATTTTAGAGGAATAATGGGAGTGCCTGACTTTCTCGCCTCGCTCTCCTTCCTCCATTCAAAAGCTTTGAGCTCCTCTTGCTGTCTGACTTCTGTCTCTCTCGCTTGTCTCCTATCTTTCGGCTTCTGCCCGACGGGAAATTCCGGGATTTGCTCGGTGACCAGGCAATAATTGATTCTCTCTTCTTTCGCACAGACGGAAATATGTTTATTTCTGGTTCTCCCTTGGATTATGTTCTCCTGAGAAATGTTTCCTTGCTCATGAGACCTCCATCCCGGGGGATGTTTGCCCTTTTCCGCAGCTATCCTAACTCTCTCCCCCTCGGCATGGCCGAATTCACTGGTTACATTGGGGTCGTGACGTGCCGGTTCGATAATAGCCTGCGGTACAAGAGAAGGGGGGGCTGCTCCCCCTGAAATCTCGTACTTTGACATTTCAGAATCTATTATCTTCTCCGTAACGCCATCATCAAACATAACGTAATGGGCTGGGAACCGTTTATTCCTCCTGACAACCGGGGCAGTCGGGGCAAGAGTAACTCCCTTCCGCAAAGTAGAATCCCACTTACCTCCATAAGTGGATTTGGCCCACTCTTCCCCGAAAGCTCGTGCCGGGATCTGGACGATTCTCCCAGACAAAATGGCTTTAAGTTTAGGTTTTCTCCCCCTCTTTCCCGCTACCCTACCTTTCTCCCCCTGATTCATGCTCCCTATATCTCGTGAAGACGGAAACCATAGACTGCCTGTTTCTCCGCGGTTGGAGCCTCAATTAAGATAGGTTGATTAACATTAACCCACTCCTGAAAGGTATCATATCGACCATATTCTTGGTCACAGGTAATAAATTTGACTTTCCGGTTTGTATGTCTTTCGAAGAAAGCAACGGCCTTAATAAAACACGGAAAAAATTCATTCTTATGACGTAAATAATAGTCGAGCTCGAAATTTGAAGCGAGATATTTGACCGTGAATTTGTATCGCTTACCATCCCATGAAATCGTATTCCACCATCCTTGTGTGTCCATTGAAATATGAAGACCGGAATGACGTTCAACAATGTGATGGTTTTTGTGGAAATGAGGTGCTTTCTTTATCTTATTCCTTAAACAATACTCACACTTCATAATTCTTTCTCGCCATCCTACCCCTACTATCTTCACCCCCATATAATGAGCCATTCTTTCCATAGCCTTCACCCCTCTATGTTTACACATTCGGTGGAAGACGGTGGCGTGTATATGCTCACTATGTGTGGGTCGGACAACAGGATTCAATGCTTTTGACATTCGGCAACCAACATTGTGTTATTGAGTTCGTGAGGTGTGCGAACATACATCATTTGGCATGACCAAGCAACAAGCCAAAGTCTGTGAACAATTCTCACCCTTCTCCGTATTTGTTTCGCACGACAACGGGACATATGATTTACTGTCGCGACATCCCTCACATAAACATGGTACATCGTTGCAACATACATCATTGTACACGGGAAGGGTTGTTGATTGAGTAGGACGGCGAGGGGGAAGTCAGAATGTGACCCTCTTTCTCTACCTTCACATTCTGCTTTTCGAGGGGGACTGGTTCGTATCGTTGATTTAGGTCTAGAGGGGGCATTCCCGGCGGATCAAAGACGAACAGGTTGTTGGGCAAAGATCTGCCCCTGGCTACAATCTGTTCCTCATCGATATGGATTGGGGACTTGAGCACAAGCACTTGGTTGTTTTGATGAACTACTGCCAGTCCTTGTTTCAGCCAAGTCGAAGTGGCGACTAAACCGTAACTCAAATGAGGGTTGTATGTCGTGTGTGAATCATACACTTGAACTGGTTCTCCGTTTGCTCCAGAAAGTTAAGGCTTTCCCTTTGTACTCCGTCTTAATACTCCCTTTCGCAATTTTGAGCTTTTGAGGGTTATGCTTCAACCTCACGAATACATCCTTATGGGGCGATTGGGACTCACTAGCCCCACTATCGTCTACCCACACCATCCCCGCCATAGTCTTTTCTGGAATCTCTCCCTCATCTCCCTCGCTCTCATGCATCATTATGGCGCAATCTTTCTCAGATGGAGGTGAGATGTTTGAGGTGGGGTTGGACGATGTGCTAGGTCTTGATGGAGGGATATCTCGTACGTTCTCCCCCTCTATCCCTATCCTTTGCCAGTATTCCCGGTATTCCAGTAATCGAGTTCTGAGATGAGGAAATGCCGCGACGAGCCCCCTCGCAAAAGGATTGTTCCATTTATGGGCCATAGAGATAACGAAACATTCAATATCCACGTAAAATTCAAGATAGAAATCGTTAACTTCCCCGTCTCTTCCGGTAATAAGAGAATCCCTCACCTCTATCTCTCTAGCACCCTCTGCTAACGTACCGAACAGTCTATGTATCTCTCCAATAGATGGTATCTCTCCGTTTCCCCCTGTTATCACCACCGTCCCCTCATCCCATCTCCATGCAACCGTGGGGTCTCGCCTAATCCTTTCTCTCTCTAACTCTCTCTCCCTCCCCTCGTACAACTCACTAGGTGCAAGGCGTGGTGAAGGTCTCTCTAACTCTCTCTTTCCCCTCGTACAACTCGCTGCAATAAGGGGGTTTGGTCTAGATGCGGTAGTTAGTATAGGGACCGAACTCTCCTCAGGCTCTTTATGCTCAGTAGTTTCTGTGGAGGGAGAAGGATCGGGCAAAGCAGAAGCCTGATCCTTGTTCCTTTTTGACAGGTAAGGCAGAACTGGAGGAAGAGCTGGTAGGTTCTTTCTTTACAGCAGCTGTAGGTTTCTTACTCTCTATCCTGTCCTGACTCTCGTCCTCGCTATCTCCGCAAGGTGAAAGAGGTGGTTCAGTAGGTAGATTGAAAGAAACTGTCAGCTTTGCTTGTGTAAACAGAGGGTGTCGTTTGTGGGGGAGGTAGCTCCCCTATCGCTAAGGGATCATAGATCGCCAAGACAGCCAGGAACCCATATTCCCAGTTATCCCAATCTGGGTCTCTGCTGTTAAATGGCGGTGGGTCCACTTTAAACCCTCTGTTCATCGACATTCCAAACATGGGGTTTGCCATGTTGGACCAAAGTGCGGAAGGTAGGATAAACTCAGCTACCAATAAAATTCCTACAATTAAGCAGAATGGAGGAATAGTTATTAGGGATGACTCATGAGTTGATGTGTCTATGCTATGCTGTCTAGCCGATAGACACGTTTGCGGTGTGTGCCTTCTGCCTACCCACGGAATGATGTCGACTGCTTGCAGCACGTCGATCCTCGCACTTTTCTGTTGAAGGCCTAATGCCTCTCCTTTCGGACTAAGTGCAACTGATTAAAGCTGCTGGCGCAGAGTTCGCTAATCAAGGCTCGATAACCTGTTAGACTACTGTTATTAATAAAGCAATCCATGATAGCAACTACACTCTTAACATACAACAACAACTTTAATGAGAAGTTGAAGGCGCCAACCGTGACAGACGCGCCACGTAACTTGACTGGCCGGATCATAAGTAATAGCTCTAACGACACCGTTACTCCGATACGGCCGGTCCATAACTATCTATTAGTTCCAACACAAAACCGTTAAAAAACGGTTGTAACTGCTTGGAACTTATGATTCAAATTTTCAAAGTTTCAATTTTTTTCTTTCAATGATGAAAGGAAGCTAAGATCTTTTGTTTTTATGATAGAACCATTATTTTTTAGGTACATGAATTTTTCTTGTATTTTATCCCGAGGCTGTCTACCGACATTGACTCAAGTTAAAAAAAAAAAAAAAAAAAAAAAAAAAAAAGATTTTGTGTCACTTTTTTGATTTTTTGTCACTTTTCACTCGTTTTTGTGTCGAAATTTTGAATTTTCAAATTTCATTCAGTGACGTCTTGCAAGAGGTTGCTGGGACTGCGGAATAACCTCGGCTTAGTGCAGTCTTGCCCTCAGGAGCTCCATCGGTGGCCCCGATCATCAGGCGAGAGACTGACACGGGGGGGTGGAGGACCTCGAAAAAGGGTATTGGAGGCTTATGTCCGTTGAGGATATGCCATTAGCTGCATCAGTACGCCTCAGATATAGTATTATTATTATTATTATTATTATTATTATTATTATTATTATTATTATTATTATTATTATTATTATTATTATTATTATTCATCTGGGCCCTGTCGCCAGTTCGATTCCCGTCGGTGCCACCAGTATTTTCATTGAACATACCGGTCTATTTCTGGACCAGTATTTTCATTGAACATACCGGCCCGTCTGGAAGTGTTGGAACTGCCCTTGCGGGGGTGTCATTAGAGCTTATCGTCAATTCTTCGTACTCCCCTCACGGGTGAGACGATGGAGGCGCATGTGCAGAAATGCATCAGCCATTGACAGAGAAGCACTATTATTATTATTATTATTATTATTATTATTATTATTATTATTATTATTATTCAGCCCAATGGCCTCAAGGCGTTAAACTGTGACGCCAACTCATAACCCTTTGGTGGTAGATGCTGGGGAGGAGGGTTGTTGCGCGCGTAAAAGATCTTAAACTCCGCATATGCTGGTTGATAGCCCAGGACCCAGCAGACACCAGATTGTTATGGGTGGGGTTTCGAGGCAGCTCTAGCAACCGCGCTTGGTGTATGCACTTGCACATTCGGTGACGTCTTGCAAGAGGTTGCTGGGACTGCGGAATAACCTCGGCTTAGTGCAGTCTTGCCCTCAGGAGCTCCATCGGTGGCCCCGATCATCAGGCGAGAGACTGACACGGGGGGGTGGAGGACCTCGAAAAAGGGTATTGGAGGCTTATGTCCGTTGAGGATATGCCATTAGCTGCATCAGTACGCCTCAGACATAGTATTATTATTATTATTTAGGGAGTACATAGGCCATCGGTCCCTTTCCATGGGCTGATTGGTATAAAGCTCCTAGATTAATGTTCTATGCCGTCACTTCCTTTATTCCACCGATTGGTGTGGAGACTTTCCTTATGGAATGGAGGACTGGATGCACATGGCCTTTTGGCTCAGCAATTGGCAGACGATACATATTATTATTATTATTATTATTATTATTATTATTATTATTATTATTATTATTATATTGTTATTATTATTATTCGATAGCATAGTTTAGAGAGGGGAGTATAGATACTTAGCTTTAGTATAGTTAGCTAGTGTGTGTGGCCTTCTATCAGTTATCAGTGAGCCTTTCCCTGTTTTTTTTTTCGAGTATATTTCTTCTAACGGGAAGCGCTGCCATTTTTTTTTAATTTAAACTCTCTTTTTATTATTATTATTATTATTCCTCTTTTGCTGCTGCTTTAATTAGCTTGCTCTTTAAGTTCACATCCGAGGACAACAAACATCGGGAGGGGGCGCTCGCGCTCGACGTTGCACTTACAAAGTACAACAATTTCGAACTGAAGGCGTCCACGCAAGTGGAGACATGTGAGGGTGAAACTTCACCTTGTGCTCCCGGGTCTTTTTCCCTATAAGTATGAAAGATTTTTATAAACTGATTGTTTATTTTTTATTTGCAGGCTCTTCATTGTCTTTCCCATTGGTTGGCGCAAGAAGACTCCTGCGCAAGTCAATCGAGGTACTGTATGTTTTTCAAAATTCACAAGCTGCACATATTTTTTATACTTGGATGTTGCAGGATCGAAGCGCTTCATTTTTGCTGCGCGCGAGGTCGACACTGACGGCGATGGCAAGGCTGACGAAATCCAATATCAGCTCATGGGTTTTTTTGGTTTTAACCTTAAACACTCTTGCATGCTTGATCCGTCGCCGATGGACTTCGAGAAGCAGGTGAAGCCCGCGTGGCTCCTCTACGTCGGTAACCCCACGAACCCGCCTATGATTTGCAACTGGCGGAAGCGGGAGCTTTTGCTTCTGTACGAAGCAAACAAGGTCATTTCTTCTTCTTCTTCTTCTTCTTCTTCTTCTTCTTCTTCCTCTTCTTCTTCCATTTTTCTTTTTCTTCTTCATATACATGTTATTATTCTTTTTCTCCACCAGCTCCATCTTTTTTTTTTTTTTTTTTTTTTTTTTTTTTTTTTTTTGTTTTTGTTTTTGTTTTTTTTGGCATCTTCCTTTTCTTTATTTTGCATATTTACTGCATGCTCGCCTGAAACGTTAGAAGAAGAATCAAAAAAAGGGCCCGACTGAGCCTCGCTCTTCGGGCAGGCCAAAAAAACTGAGATTCGGTAGCAACATTGTATGTAATGAAAAATGAAGGATGTATGTAATATTGTTTGGTTCTTTGTGCAGAATCCATCGACGTCGACGATGTTCCAGACGTTCCAGACGTCCCTGAAGAAGAAGAGACCCCTGAGCCTCCTATGCCTAAGGGGTCCAGCAAGAAAAAGCCAGGTACTAGCAAATTTCATCTTTTTTTGTGTGCTTTTTTTTCAGTGTTTCTAATTTCTGACGTGACTAGGCAAGCCGAAGTCCAAAAAGCCCGCGGTCGACGCTGATGAAGTGGACATGTCGTTGGAGGTATAATCTTTCCTACTCCTTCTTCTTCTTTTTCTTTTTTTTTGTGAGGGGGGGGGCCCCCGGGGGGGGGGGTCAAAAGGTCTCTTTGGGCGCCGCAGCATATAGTTTAGAGAGGGGAGTATAGCTACTAGCTTTAGTATGGCTAGCTAGTGTGTGTGGCATTCTATCAGTGAGCCTTTCCCTGTCTTTTTTTTTCCGAGTATAATCTCTCTAACGGGAAGCGCTGACATTTTTTTTTCAAACTTTATTATTATTATTATTATTATTATTATTATTATTATTATTATTATTATTATTAGTGGTCAAGTTCTACCATCTGGGCCCTGTCGCCAGTTCGATTCCCGTCGGTGCCACCAGTATTTTCATTGAACATACCGGTCTATTTCTGGACTAGTATTTTCATTGAACATACCGGCCCGTCTGGAAGTGTTGGAACTGCCCTTGCGGGGGTGTCATTAGAGCTTATCGTCAATTCTTCGTACTCCCCTCACGGGTGAGACGATGGAGGCGCATGTGCAGAAATGCATCAGCCATTGACAGAGAAGCACTATTATTATTATTATTATTATTATTTAGGGAGTACATAGGCCATCGGTCCCTTTCCATGGGCTGATTGGTATAAAGCTCCTAGAGTGATGTTCTATGCCGTCACTTCCTTTATTCCACCGATTGGTGTGGAGACTTTCCTTATGGAATGGAGGACTGGATGCACATGGCCTTTTGTCTCAGCAATTGGCAGGAGATATACTATTATTATTATTATTATTATTATTATTATTATTATTATTATTATTATTATTATTCTTTGTTGTTGTTGTTGTCGTTGCTGTTGGTTTGTTCTGCCACTGCCTTGTTCGCAAGAAATGAACGACTTCTTTCAAAACAACGGCGACCGGTATTGTATTCAGGGTAGTTCGTCCGCCGGCGTGTCGAAAGAAGTCGTTCAGGATCTTGTGAACAAGGCAATGTCAGAACAAGCCGCATCCATTAAGGAAATGCTAGCAGAAGAAAGAAAGTTGAGAGAGGAGGAAAGGAAGAAAAAAGAAGCGCAAGATCGGAAGGAAAAAGAGGCGCAAGAGAAGCGACAACGGGAAGAGGAGAGAAGAAAGAGGAAGAATTCGAAGAAGGAGAAGGAGGAGGAGGAGGAGGAGGAGGAAAGCTCAGAAGAAGAGAACGAGAGAGTGAAGAAGAAGATGAAGAAGAATAACAAGAACAAGAAAAACTATGATGATAATGATAACAACAACAACAACATCAGCAACAACAACAGCAACAACAACAACAACAACAACAACAAAAATAGTAAGAGCGAGAGAGAAAGCTTGCTGGAGGATCTCATCGCGCGGATGGCAGCTGGCGCTCTGTCTGCTGGTAACTCACCTTCCACCCCCCAACGCGGCACCGGTCTCACCGCTCCCAGCTCACCTAACGCATGGGAGTTTGTTTTAGCATCGCTTGCGCTGACTCGGCGCTAACTTCAAATGCACGCACCAGGTAGTTTGCATAGCTTTCACTTTTCTCCTTCATCTGAAAGATGTTTGAATTTGTTTTGTGTTTTTTTTCTTTGTAGTAGTGTAGTATTAATAGTAATTTTTTGCACTGGCAGGTTTGTTATGGTCGAAAGCGTGATTAAGAACGTTTGTCGCGTGCAAGAGTTAAACAAACTTCTAATTTAGTTAGTATGATATTACGGAGTTAGATTTATTATTTTTTTTAGTAATTAAAGAAATTTTGTTGTAGAATCTATGTATTTTGCGTGGCGACATCGCACTTCTCTTCCTCCCCCGTTCCCCCCTCCCCCCTCCCCCCCCCCCCGGGGGGAATTTATTGTAGGTAAAAGCAATGTTTATTATCATAATAAAGTAAAATGCTTAATGTAAACAAAGATAAACAAACTTAAAAGCAAATTCTGCATGTTGGGCATTGTTATCATCATAGATTCATAGTAGCCGGGACTATGAAAAAGGAGAAAGATTACCGTGTCGGACCGGTTCCTGCCCACCTCTGAAGATGAAGTTAAAGTGTATTACAATTAATAAAAACATGTTTTAATATTATTTTTATATGTTCTGCAATCAGTGAATTGATTTCCTTTCATTTCCACACGTTTTCAAAAAAGTCCATAATACTTCATGGAAAATTTCGGAAAAAGGGATACCCCCAAGATTGTCGAATGTTTAGTTTAAAAGGAAGTCCCTACTACCCGCACAGTGTCGGGTACCTTGCAGGAAATCAACTACAAATGATTGATCTTCCTCGCGTGAGAGCTCCACGAGACTGGGTAGGTCCCGCATGGAGGTACTCACAGGTGTAGCAGACATTTCATGCGGTCTGCCAGCGCATGAGGACGTTTTGTGGTAAGTATCTGGGACGCCTCGAAACCCGTCACCACCCCTAGATCGCGGAATGTAAATACCCCTTTGATCCCACGTGGTGTATGTCTTATAAAAACAACACAACGACATGGCCTCGGAACCAACACAACAACATAGCCTCGGAACCCACATCGACATAGCCTCGGAACCCACACAACAACAGAGCCAATACAACTACATAGCCTCGGAACCAACACAGCAACATAGCCTCGGAGCCAACACAACGACATAGCCTCGAAACCAGTGGGAAGAGGCCCAACCACCTCCTCTTCCCGTGGGGTGCCATACTGTGCACCCCTCCATATTATTATATATAATAATATCAAGTTCAAGTTTGATTACAAGGAAGCATTCCTTCAACATGTCACAAGTTATTAATAATGAAAACAACATCAGCAATATTATCAATATTCATAATTATTATACTATTAATATATATTACAGAAAAAGTGACATCGATGACACATATAATAAAGAATATTAATATTAATATTGAAGTATAGGTTTCCATCTATGAGCATTCAGAGTATTTCATTCATATTGTTTCCATCTATGAGAGTATTTCATTTATATGATTACTGCGCTTCCTGTTGAGTAGCAAGTGTTTTATTATTATACTAAAAGCAATGTCTGTGTAAAGAATTTTAAAAACTGTTTAGGGCACCTACGCCAACCCCGCGCTGCGGGGTGGGGTTGGCAGCGCGGGTTGGCGTAGGTGCCCCCCCCCCCCCCCCCCGTGTGTGATAATTTCCCTGCGGGCGATTACACACTCCAAACCCATCTAAAAAAGTTGGCTCAGCCGGAATGTCCATCTTCTCTTATCCTCACTCTCTCCGAGAAGTAATGTTGGGATTGGCTACCCTCCTATCCACAGCGAGTACGTATCGACTAGAGTACGTACAAGGCACCGGACCTATGGTATATTCGGGCCCACCCAACGAGAAGAGGACTAACTCCCTACTCTCCCTATCGCGCAAATAAGTAAGAGAAATATGTGAAAATTACATATATATGGATCATATAAGAATACAAAGACATGGTAGTAACTTCAAACTGAGAAGTAGTAACATAAATATGTGATAAATATATGAAAAATATATATGTATATATATGATATATATTCACGTATGATTATAGTATGAAAACTAAAATTTGGAAGCGCTTCCCGTAAGTGGGTATATAAAAGTATTACTAGCGACATTCAAGAGGAAAAAAAAATAGTTTTTTGATTTTGGTTGGATTTTAATTTTGGTTGGAATTTTAATTTTGGTTGGAAATTTGAATTTTTCAAATTAACTGCTATATTCGTCCGCAAAATGTCGTAAACTTTCGCGAAATCTTACCGTTAAATTGGAAAATTTGAATTTTTGTCACAAAAATAAAAAACTGACAGAAAATGAAAATCTGACACAAAAACTAAAAACCAATTTTTTTTCCCCTCTTGAATGTCGCTAGTAATAACAAAAGTAATATAATATATATCACAAATACAAATATCTGTAATTATCAGCGGGTCTGGGGGTCGGGTAGATGCCCGGGGCCTATCAAGACATATAGTCTGATGAATCGCCCTTCGTCTACCACTCCACCCCCAAGTCACACGTGGCCTCTTATCGATTTTTATGTATATAGTGTGATTACAAAAAGGTTTATAGCATTTACGCAATACAATCTATAATGTAGTGTGTGTTCCCGAGCTTACGCCAGCACGGGAACACGCACATACTTTGCAAGTTTTCGGGGCCCGAATCAACCTTCGCTGCGGCGCTTCTCATCCTCCCCCTCAGCTTTGTAAAATTATGCGACTGAATGGTTATTACAACTTAACGGGGGGCGGAGGGAAGAGAAAGGTGAAAGTCCAGGCTTCTTCCATGCTTTTCCGGGTCTCTGACCCGCATCTGCTACCGCGCCTCAAACTACTCGAGGTTGAGGGTCGGCAGCACTTGCAACAGCTCTGGTAACATGGGTCCACCCGCTCAAATCACCTATATCACTCCCCTCGATGTACAGTATGCGAGAAATATAATATACGAGAATCCGCTTCTGAGAATATAATTATAAATAATCATAGCGTAAATATTTACACGGGAAATACCCGGTACTTACAACGCGACTTTAACACCAAACTTTGCGAGAAATTCTTTCACCAACTTCACCGAAATTTGGTCAGCCAGGTAATTGAATTTTTCGTACGTGAAATTTATTTTGGTAAATAAATCCGCGATGTTTTCCTCCGTCGGTACTCGGAACAACTTGACAACTCCCTTCTTAACCAACTTCTCGAGCAGGTGGTACCTGACATCGATATGTTTGGTTCTGGACTCCCCTAACCCCCTTTCTGAGAGGATGATAGTCCCCTCATTGTCCTCGAACAAGGGGGTGAAACCTCTTATGGGCAAACCGATGTCACGGAGAGACTGTCTTAAAGCAAGCAACTCCCTTACTGCTTCGTTAGCGGATACGGTCTCCGACTCAAGGGTAGATTGAGCTATTACAGTTTGAAGTTTAGAGAACCATGCCACCGGTGCCCCGTTGAAGAGAAAGATGTACCCAGAACGGGACTTCCTTGTAACCTTTTCTCCTGCAAAATCTGAGTCGACGTATCCCACGAGGGGGTGTTCGTCTATCAGCTTCTCGACAGATAACGGGGATATTGAAAGCATTGACTTCTGTGGCTTCACATGAGTAAAGCTCAAGTGCCTTTTCTGCGGCCGATGGTCCTTCGGCCGGTCTCCATGAATTGGGGGTTTTGGGGACAAAGAACCCTTCCGTCAACATCTTGACTAGCCTCCTATCACCCCGTCTGAAATATAGGGCTCTCGGGGTCAGCAACCACAAAAACATACGGTGAACCATGGCATAAGATATTTCAGGGGATGGGACTTGTTGTTTTGCAGCTATACTCAAAGGACAGATCAAGAGAGGTCGGGTGTGAACAGCAAGGAAGATAAGCATGCCAATCAAACATCTAAGGTCGTATTTGAGCAGACGGTGACCAACTTTCAGGGGTGAAAGGGGTTTTAGCAGGCACCTCCTTCATATAATCTAACTCGTCTAAAATGAGAAGTTCATATTTTCGTTGATGCAGTAAAATCCCTTTCTCAGATTGGACAATCTGGATGTTCTTGAATTCCGTGGCCTTCCCTAAGTTTTTACACTTGAAACCATGCTTCTTCATGCTCTCTACAAGACTTATGTGTTTGGATTCATCAGCGGCATGCAGACCATCATCTGCATGAAAAGAGAGAAGCTGCGTACTTATGGGGTCCTTGGCATGTTTGATAAAAGAAGCCCGGTCAAGGGAGAAAGTAATAAAAGCTTGCTTTCCGACTAACTCCTTTAACATCAAATCATACTATAATCTTCCCGCCTCAGGATGACCATAAAGGGCCTTCCGGAGGAGCCAAACAAAACCTTCTCTCTCAAAACCCGGGGGGGGGGGGTTACATAGATGTCATAAGGCATTTTGGCATGTAAGTATGCGGTGGTGAAGTCAATTAACCGCAAGTCTATTCCGAAGCAGGCAGCATAGGCAATGATAAGAAGGATAGTACGATGGTGAGCGGTAGGTGAGTATGTGCGCTTGGGATCATATTGCAATCCCGCTTTCAGGAGATCCCCCCTTAGGGTGATTCTAGCTTTATGATATTCGTCGCTCGTTCCTTGTTGCTTAACAGTGTCTATCCATTTTAGAGGAATAATGGGAGTGCCTGACTTTCTCGCCTCGCTCTCCTTCCTCCATTCAAAAGCTTTGAGCTCCTCTTGCTGTCTGACTTCTGTCTCTCTCGCTTGTCTCCTATCTTTCGGCTTCTGCCCGACGGGAAATTCCGGGATTTGCTCGGTGACCAGGCAATAATTGATTCTCTCTTCTTTCGCACAGACGGAAATATGTTTATTTCTGGTTCTCCCTTGGATTATGTTCTCCTGAGAAATGTTTCCTTGCTCATGAGACCTCCATCCCGGGGGATGTTTGCCCTTTTCCGCAGCTATCCTAACTCTCTCCCCCTCGGCATGGCCGAATTCACTGGTTACATTGGGGTCGTGACGTGCCGGTTCGATAATAGCCTGCGGTACAAGAGAAGGGGGGGCTGCTCCCCCTGAAATCTCGTACTTTGACATTTCAGAATCTATTATCTTCTCCGTAACGCCATCATCAAACATAACGTAATGGGCTGGGAACCGTTTATTCCTCCTGACAACCGGGGCAGTCGGGGCAAGAGTAACTCCCTTCCGCAAAGTAGAATCCCACTTACCTCCATAAGTGGATTTGGCCCACTCTTCCCCGAAAGCTCGTGCCGGGATCTGGACGATTCTCCCAGACAAAATGGCTTTAAGTTTAGGTTTTCTCCCCCTCTTTCCCGCTACCCTACCTTTCTCCCCCTGATTCATGCTCCCTATATCTCGTGAAGACGGAAACCATAGACTGCCTGTTTCTCCGCGGTTGGAGCCTCAATTAAGATAGGTTGATTAACATTAACCCACTCCTGAAAGGTATCATATCGACCATATTCTTGGTCACAGGTAATAAATTTGACTTTCCGGTTTGTATGTCTTTCGAAGAAAGCAACGGCCTTAATAAAACACGGAAAAAATTCATTCTTATGACGTAAATAATAGTCGAGCTCGAAATTTGAAGCGAGATATTTGACCGTGAATTTGTATCGCTTACCATCCCATGAAATCGTATTCCACCATCCTTGTGTGTCCATTGAAATATGAAGACCGGAATGACGTTCAACAATGTGATGGTTTTTGTGGAAATGAGGTGCTTTCTTTATCTTATTCCTTAAACAATACTCACACTTCATAATTCTTTCTCGCCATCCTACCCCTACTATCTTCACCCCCATATAATGAGCCATTCTTTCCATAGCCTTCACCCCTCTATGTTTACACATTCGGTGGAAGACGGTGGCGTGTATATGCTCACTATGTGTGGGTCGGACAACAGGATTCAATGCTTTTGACATTCGGCAACCAACATTGTGTTATTGAGTTCGTGAGGTGTGCGAACATACATCATTTGGCATGACCAAGCAACAAGCCAAAGTCTGTGAACAATTCTCACCCTTCTCCGTATTTGTTTCGCACGACAACGGGACATATGATTTACTGTCGCGACATCCCTCACATAAACATGGTACATCGTTGCAACATACATCATTGTACACGGGAAGGGTTGTTGATTGAGTAGGACGGCGAGGGGGAAGTCAGAATGTGACCCTCTTTCTCTACCTTCACATTCTGCTTTTCGAGGGGGACTGGTTCGTATCGTTGATTTAGGTCTAGAGGGGGCATTCCCGGCGGATCAAAGACGAACAGGTTGTTGGGCAAAGATCTGCCCCTGGCTACAATCTGTTCCTCATCGATATGGATTGGGGACTTGAGCACAAGCACTTGGTTGTTTTGATGAACTACTGCCAGTCCTTGTTTCAGCCAAGTCGAAGTGGCGACTAAACCGTAACTCAAATGAGGGTTGTATGTCGTGTGTGAATCATACACTTGAACTGGTTCTCCGTTTGCTCCAGAAAGTTAAGGCTTTCCCTTTGTACTCCGTCTTAATACTCCCTTTCGCAATTTTGAGCTTTTGAGGGTTATGCTTCAACCTCACGAATACATCCTTATGGGGCGATTGGGACTCACTAGCCCCACTATCGTCTACCCACACCATCCCCGCCATAGTCTTTTCTGGAATCTCTCCCTCATCTCCCTCGCTCTCATGCATCATTATGGCGCAATCTTTCTCAGATGGAGGTGAGATGTTTGAGGTGGGGTTGGACGATGTGCTAGGTCTTGATGGAGGGATATCTCGTACGTTCTCCCCCTCTATCCCTATCCTTTGCCAGTATTCCCGGTATTCCAGTAATCGAGTTCTGAGATGAGGAAATGCCGCGACGAGCCCCCTCGCAAAAGGATTGTTCCATTTATGGGCCATAGAGATAACGAAACATTCAATATCCACGTAAAATTCAAGATAGAAATCGTTAACTTCCCCGTCTCTTCCGGTAATAAGAGAATCCCTCACCTCTATCTCTCTAGCACCCTCTGCTAACGTACCGAACAGTCTATGTATCTCTCCAATAGATGGTATCTCTCCGTTTCCCCCTGTTATCACCACCGTCCCCTCATCCCATCTCCATGCAACCGTGGGGTCTCGCCTAATCCTTTCTCTCTCTAACTCTCTCTCCCTCCCCTCGTACAACTCACTAGGTGCAAGGCGTGGTGAAGGTCTCTCTAACTCTCTCTTTCCCCTCGTACAACTCGCTGCAATAAGGGGGTTTGGTCTAGATGCGGTAGTTAGTATAGGGACCGAACTCTCCTCAGGCTCTTTATGCTCAGTAGTTTCTGTGGAGGGAGAAGGATCGGGCAAAGCAGAAGCCTGATCCTTGTTCCTTTTTGACAGGTAAGGCAGAACTGGAGGAAGAGCTGGTAGGTTCTTTCTTTACAGCAGCTGTAGGTTTCTTACTCTCTATCCTGTCCTGACTCTCGTCCTCGCTATCTCCGCAAGGTGAAAGAGGTGGTTCAGTAGGTAGATTGAAAGAAACTGTCAGCTTTGCTTGTGTAAACAGAGGGTGTCGTTTGTGGGGGAGGTAGCTCCCCTATCGCTAAGGGATCATAGATCGCCAAGACAGCCAGGAACCCATATTCCCAGTTATCCCAATCTGGGTCTCTGCTGTTAAATGGCGGTGGGTCCACTTTAAACCCTCTGTTCATCGACATTCCAAACATGGGGTTTGCCATGTTGGACCAAAGTGCGGAAGGTAGGATAAACTCAGCTACCAATAAAATTCCTACAATTAAGCAGAATGGAGGAATAGTTATTAGGGATGACTCATGAGTTGATGTGTCTATGCTATGCTGTCTAGCCGATAGACACGTTTGCGGTGTGTGCCTTCTGCCTACCCACGGAATGATGTCGACTGCTTGCAGCACGTCGATCCTCGCACTTTTCTGTTGAAGGCCTAATGCCTCTCCTTTCGGACTAAGTGCAACTGATTAAAGCTGCTGGCGCAGAGTTCGCTAATCAAGGCTCGATAACCTGTTAGACTACTGTTATTAATAAAGCAATCCATGATAGCAACTACACTCTTAACATACAACAACTTTAATGAGAAGTTGAAGGCGCCAACCGTGACAGACGCGCCACGTAACTTGACTGGCCGGATCATAAGTAATAGCTCTAACGACACCGTTACTCCGATACGGCCGGTCCATAACTATCTATTAGTTCCAACACAAAACCGTTAAAAAACGGTTGTAA
>WBZZ01005711.1:37500-50000 GCA_019918135.1 Paulinella micropora
TACATAGATACACACAACTTAATAATGCATACATACATACATTATGTACATACATACATACATACATACATACATACATACATACATGGGCTGGGGGAGGATCTGCGTACACCAAAGACGGTCTCCCCTCCTGCCATTCTGAAAATTAACTTTCCCTAACCCTAACCCTAACCCTAACCCTAACCCTCACCCTAACCCTAACTTCAGTATGAGAAAGTTGGGAAAGTTGGGAAACTTTAACCCTAATCCCAACACTAACACTAACACTAACACTAACCCTTACCCTAACCCTAACCCTAATGATAATTACAACTGTTATAGTATGTAAAACCCTAACCCTAACCCTAAACCTTATACTAACCCTAACCTAACCCTAACCCTAACCCTAACCCTGACCCTACCCCTGACCCAAACCCTAACCCTAACCCTAACCTAACACTAACCCTAACACTAACCCTAACCCTACAGAACCCTCACTCTAATGATATTTCTTTTCATAGAATAATTACAACTATATATTATAGTATGTAAAATGGGGGGGGGGGGAGGTTAGGTTAACCTTCCCTTACAAAAACAATAAATATTGATGTGATATTATAGATTATCCATCCGGCCGGTATCAGTACTAGTAAAATATTAATATTGATGTGATATTTTATAGATATCGATTATCACTACCCTAAGCCTAACCCTAACCCGAAACCTAACCCTAACCCTAACCCTAACTACTGGTAATGACATGTTCGTTGAAATAATTGCAACTGTTATAAATTGGGGGGGGGGGGGGGGAAAGGTTAGGGTGGACTGAAGGGTATGAGTGTGGCTTGGGAACACGGAACGTGTTCACGCACCTCCCTTAGAAAAACAATAAATATTGATGTGGATAGATTATTACTACTTCGGCCGTTATCAGAACTAGTAATGTAGAAAAAAAAGGAAATCGTCAAAAACAAGTGGCAACAATGCGTCATTTCACAAATATCAGTGGGTGGGCCGTAAGGAAGACTGAAAAGTGAACGCTGCAGTGTTAATTACGGTAATAAATTAAGCTGGAACTATTTTATTTAGTTCCCGCTATTAGTTCCCGCTCCAAAATTTTAAACATTACAAATACAACACCTTCACCATCATATTTGATTTTTCACTCTAGTACAAAAGTGCTTAGAGCAAATTTTCCTGTTGTTTTTGAATTTGGGAAATCGAGATGTCAGCTGCAGCTGAACAAACGACCCCAAGGCCTACTAGGAAGCGCAGATCTCAACAGGGTGGTGACGACAACAAGACAAGCGCAGCCAGCAGCAGCAGCGGCAACAACGGAAGCGGCCCTGCATTCGGTAGGGAACGTGGCTACTTCAACTACTTTTGCTGCTACATCCAGTACTAGTCTGCCGGCCACTGTGCTTCCCGCGACTGGCTCGAGCGGTGCTGGAGCAGGTGGTAGCACTGGTAACACCCCCCATCTGCATCTGCTTCACCACTCAACCCTGTCAACCTATTTGGAGCACCATCGCTACACCAGCAGCAGACCGTGATAGGGCAAGGTACGACTACGACTACGACGACTGCTGCCACTATTCCACCTCGCGATCGCACCGACCCACCACTCCACTGTGCTGGACGCAAATACGATGGCAAGCATTGGAGATATGCTGCGCAACGCGATTAGGAAGGAGACGCGAGCGGTCACTTGTGACTTCGCGAGGCTGACTAACAAGGTGCAGGGGATGATCCAAGCTACCAAGCAGGAATCGAGCCAGCGCGACTCGAAGCTGATCGACAAGCCATCACACCGCCGTTACTTCGTCGTGGCGAAGATCATTTTGCAGATTCTGGAGAGCAGCGCATATGTGCGAAACAACGAGAAGTTGGCGGACGCTACCTCTATGGCGAACGCTCTGGCCACGCTGGCTATGGATATGGGTGGCCCAAATCCAATACAGGTGGAAGATGCAGATGCCAAGATGCTACTGGTGGGTAAAAGCTAGTGATTGCGGACGAAGTGGCCCCGTATCTGGAGCCGATTCGCCCTACTACGACCAACTCGAGGGCGACCGACCCGCGTATACGTGGTGGACGTCAGAACCGTGGGGCATGCCATATCTGCGGATCCAACCAGCACTGGGCGAGAAGCTGCCCTCAGGATTCGTACGGCGCGAACTCTGCACAAGGGCAGAACCAGCAGCAGCATGGCCAGCAGCAGCAACCACTGGCGTGGCAAAGTGTCCCCGGTTTCATCCATCCGCAGCAAGGAGCAGCACCAGGGCCGCAAATCCAGTACGTGGCCCAACCTACACAAAGCATCATCACGCTTGCGCCTGCCATGCAGACCGCATACACCGTACAGCCCGCACGTACAGCCGTCATTTGCACTCACTGCAACAAACGCGGCCACACCGCCGAGCACTGCTGGACTTTGAATCCGAGCCTGCGCCCACAGCGTTCTAGCAACTGAGCTGTTACAGCCAATCGAAGTAAAATTGTCAGACGACGCTTCACGCGCATGACCGGCACTACACAGCGCAACACGCGCATGACGTGCATCACGCTGTCACTGACTTAGGCTCGTTTTGTTATGTCATTAAATACTAGTAGTATTTATTTCATTTGTTTATTTATTTAATTTTTTTCAAATTTGGTTCGGCAACACGTCACTGCAATTCACTAGATTTCCTTAAGATAGTACTTGTCACACTGCATCACGCCCCGATGGAATTAACACTATTGTGTCCGGCAAACGCTTCTATTTTCATATTTCATCGCGTGATTTATTAATAGTACTGATTCGCGATCTTGCCTTGTTATGACAGACAGCAACGGGTCCTCTTGCAAGGAAAGATTTCTGACTTCCTCCCTCACAAGGCACCGAAGTCCAAAGTATTTAAAGACTACTCTCTGGACATGGTGTGTGTATGGTGCAAGAAGATTGATCATCTTGCATATTTTTGCCCATCAAGGCAGACCGTGCCGACGCCAGCGGACGAGGTATCATACGTAACCTGGCTTCTGACAACACCACAAGTAGCTGTCGAACAGTATAGCTCGGGCTCGTTAGAGGAGGTCAAGCAGAAGATCTTGACGATGGGTGAGACATACAATAGAGGCAACCCGTGGGCAGACTCAAAGGACCCGGCACATGCAGTCAAGGCAAGGATTGGGTTCTGGAAGGCACTAGGGGCGGACGCAGTGGTGCTATCATGGCTCGCATATGGTGTAGAACTCAGATTTGAGCGTGAGCCTCCAGCGACCGATTTTATGAACCACCCAAGTTACTTCGAGAACATTGCATTCGTCGACGACCAAATTGACGACATGCTTACCCGTGGAGACGCGGTAGAAGTGAAGAGGGAGGAATGCATAATGATCGAGCCTCTCCAAGTGCTGGCTGACCCAGCGGGAATCAAGAAGACGAAGCTGTGCACTGACAAACGGTTCAGTAATTCCTTCCAAGCCAAGGCTCCTTTCACAATGGAGACGCTAGAAAAGGACATTCAGATGGTACTCGACGGAGACAGCGGCACAAAGATGTTCGTGGTGGATCTGCAACGCGCGTTTTACTCAATTCCGCTTGCTAGGAAAAGTACACCATACTCTGCCTTCAGACACAGGAGCAAAACCTATCAGAACAAGACGCTACTATATGGGTTCTGTTCTGCGCCGTTTTGGTTTGGGAAGATCATGAGGGTTGTCGTGAAGCTGATAAGGACCTTGAACTTGCCATCCATGCAATATGCAGACGACTTCCTATTCGCTGTCAAACTCCTACGCACAGACGATGGCATACCTACGTTCATCAAGACGCTGTTTGCCTACCTTGGTCTTCCCACTTCCGAGAAGACGCAGTGGGAACCTTCGGACGAGGTACAATACTTGCGTCATCAACAGCAAGGACTTGTGGATGGGAGTGCTGAACGACAAGAGGGAAAGACTACTCAAGTCTATCCTCCAGCCCCTGGCGGACGTGCATTCCGCACAAAGGGCTTCGGTCCAGCAACTGCACTCAACTGCATCTGCGTTGATCAGTCTCAAGCTGGCGCTCTCCAACGCACAGCTGATGACTCGGGAAATGATGGCGACTGTCAACGCAGCCAACAGAATCGAGAGGAGAAGTGTCACTACACAGGTCCGAACGGAGCCAAGAACTGCAGTACTGGCTTCACATCCTGAGGGATCCTGCCAAATGCAGACGTGTAATATTTCAACCTCGACAGGACGTCGAGTTGAGGGTGGATGCGGGCGAGTTCGCGGTTGGGGGCCATGTACTTGAAGAAGACGTAACAATCCCTCTACCATCTGAATTGATCGGTACTTCGTCGACGGAACGAGAGCTCTGGGCTGCGACTGTGATACCACTCCATTTCAGATCCATCCTTCAGAATCGTAATACAGTCCTTACTGTGTTCGACTCAGCTAACGCAGTCATAGACCTGCAAAAAGGAGGGTCCAAGCGACCACACCTCACACGTCTTTGCAAGATGGTGGACGACGTATATACAGGACAGCTCAACATACGAAACAAACTTTGAGGCTGGGTCGAGAGAGCTAACAACACGAGGGCAGACAGAAACTCCAAGGCGCTGACCGCAGGCTTGACACACCTGACTGTCCATCCAGATGTCATGGGAAAGCTTACCGTACGTTGGCGCCTAGATGACCGCGACGTTTGGGCACCAAACTTTGGACAAATAGGGCAGTCAGTCCTTCTTGCCATGAAATCCCGCAAAAGGGTTGCATTTGTACTTCCGCATTGGCCAGCCAGACCTTGGTGGCCACAGATTCTAGAACATGCAAGAGATTCATTTAGTCTGCCACCCGCATCATACACTCTAGCTCCAACGTGGCACAAACACCCATATCACGTACACAGACCATCATGGCACATGCTTGCAGTGCTGTTTGATTTTACTCATTAAAATAATGTTACGCCCTGCAGGGACAGCAATACTAGATGACGACGAGATAGCGATCTGGGCAAGCCAAGCGGGCCGGAGAGACACCACAATGGAAACATACAAAGTCAAGTGGTGCGTGCAGCACGGGCGTATCTTCTTTCCTGCCTCCGACAAAACGATTGCGCACTATTTGAAATATATGTCGGAGAGTGGGTATGCACAGTCAACAATCACTGGCCACCTGGCTGCAATTAAATCCCAATACGCACTGCACACTAGTAACGACCCGACCGAGAGTCTGCTAGTGCAATTGGCCAAACAGAGAGCGGTAGCAGAAGCTGTACCGGGGAGAGAGGGGAAATACCCCTTATTGAGGGACGACCTGCTCAAGATACTACAATTACCATTGGTGACATGGAGGGTCTGCAGAGTCGCTACGTTAATCTTACTGCAGTGGATCTCAATGGCACGCGTCAGTAACATTGTAGCATTGAAGGTATCGGACATCATGTTCCACCATACCATAATCGGGAACCGCCCGTGCGAGTACATGGTACTCAGGTTCGAGAAATTGAAAAACGCGGAATGAAGCTTGTCTTTATCTGCCAAGGGAACCAATCATTCTGCGCTGTCATGTGGGTCAGAGCATACCTCAAATACATAAAGGACACATTCAAGGATTCATTCACCGACAGCTCTCCTCTTTTCTTCAAGCTATCTGGCAACGCATTGGGACATCTGAGTGCTGGCACCCCATCAAGTCTCTTGAAAAAGAAAGTTGCTGCAATTGGATTGGATCCAGCGATATACGCATCCCATTCAAATAGAATCGGGTGCGCGACTGAAGCTGTTCGTTTGGGAATGAGAATCTACGCAATAAGAATGCAAGGGCTGTGGTCAGACAAAAGTTCGTGCGTGTACAAATACCTGCGTGACATAAGCTTGGAAAGCAAGCTAACAAGCACACGCGTCTTACAGACCGGCGACGTAATCAACTAAATCGACCCTCTCTTACGCGAAAGCGGGTTTTTTTATGACTATCACGTGTCAGTTAATGATGGTGTACAGTATTGTCTGCATTGGAATAGCAAAAACATTTTTTTTAGTAAATATTGATTTGGAACACACTAGATTGACATACAGCTTGCGGATTTAGATCGTGTTGGGACGATATGATGTAAAACTGTAACTCTGCCTATAGATACTATTGTGTAAGCACTACCACATGCTACTGTAACTGATAGAGTAGTATTGTGTGTCAAGTGTCAACCTTTGTAAAACAAAGTCATATACAGTCGCCTACTTTGTAGCTAAATACGTTTTACAAACATAACAGAGACCGGCACATGGGTCGATCATAGAAAAACGGGTGCTGCGTCGGTTCGATACTATCAGTATGTCCTTACATGCATATCATAAGACAATCAACACCGAAAACGTAGGTGCTGACAGCATTTCGAAAAAACATGCAATTGCTCGCAAAATAACGCTAAACATTACAACATAAAACGACAACTACATACTATTAATTATCATTCTTACTACAACAACTAACGATGGTAAGGACACTATGATACATGTATTCGACTTCCAGCGACTTGACATCGGAGTTATTATCAATCACACGACAGCCGCACACAAATCTGTACATTTTGACATCAAGAAGGATACAAACCCAACTAGAAGAAGGAAATTAGAGAGCTACACTCACGTAGACATGCACACTGGCAAACAGACACAAAAGGAAAAAGAGACGAAACCCAAAATATAGGCTCATAGCAGACAGCGATACCACAGAGGCGGAGACACACAATGGTTGTGGAGGCTGAGGTCGGTATGGATCTGGTGGCTCTGCGAAAGAGGACAGCCCCCCCCTCTGCTATGCGGACCTACAGCACACATGCAGTGACTGTGGTAACAAGGTCGCACTGGAAAGAACAGCGATACTGCTGGTGAAGCAGTCGTTCGACCACATAACACTCCCATAAAGGAAATTTCTGCAAGATGCACAAAAAATCTTAAGTCAGCAGACCGCCGTTACGTTTGCAAAACCGCCGTTACGTTGAGATCGCCTATATGCTGTAAGGTACTTCCTTTTTGCCTAATGATTGTGGTATGATTCGGTAAAAATAATGCAATCAGACTGGGATGATCGGAAAATTTTGACATTTGCAGTTAGAGGTCTTTACTGGACCTAGGAGAGAGGGGAGAAGCTCATGTTGTGTGTGCTGTGAAATGAGGTTTTTGCAAGCTTGCGCAGCAAAAGCGTCATTTCACAAATATCAGTGGGTGGGCCGTAAGGGAGACTGAAAAGTGAACGCTGCAGTGTTAATTACGGTAATAAATTAAGCGGGAACTATTGTTCCCGCTCCAAAATTTTGAACATTACAAAGACAACCCCTTCACCCTCAGATTTGATTTTTCGCTCTAGCACAAAAGTGCTTAGAGCAAATTTTCCGGTTGTTTTTTGAATAATTCCACCCACCCACCCATCTTTTACATATCTTTTCGCTTGGGTGGTGGTGGTGAGAAAAGGGTGGAAAGCAAAATACACACACACATTACACCACACACATATACATCATTATAGCATAATCACGCCTCATGCCTACCATCTTCAAGCATATTCACGCATATTCATGTACATCATCATACATATAACGACATGCACCACCTAGGTCTTGTGTTTTTTAAAAACAAAGACCTAGGAGAGAGGGGAGAAGCTCATGTTGTGTGTGCTGTGAAATGAGGTTTTTGCAAGCTTGCGCAGCAAAATGACCAATTCTACAGATCTGTGAACCGATCTTTCGTGAGGGCGACAGAAGCTAAGCAGCTCTAAGCGACAACATGCAGGCTGCTTTGACAGCCTCGCGTGCGGGCCAACACCATGTCCTGACCGATTTTGTGGTCTCATGCCTTCCTTTTCCTTGTAACTTTTTCGCCTTTTCGCTTGAAGCTCCTTTCTTTCACTTCTTGTTTGTGAGTCTTTTATCTTCATGGTCAAATGCTGTGTTGAGCTTAGGCCAGGTATGAAGGCAAGGAGCTGGGTGTCTACAATGAAAGTTTGGAAAATTCTGGTCGCAGTCACCAAGGACTGCAGGTCAGTTCAGACTGACGCAAAGAGGCATTACATCTGCAGTCAGGACTACAGCTAGTTTAAGACAGCGGAAGGGAAATTTTATGAAATGTTGGTGTTTGGTAAAGGTGAAAGTGGTGAATAAGTATGTGTGTACATGTATGTTTGTTTATGTGTCTGTGTGTCTGCCTGTCTGTGTGTCTGTCTCTCTCTCTCTCCCTCTTAGTTTCTCCTCTCTCTCTCCCTCTTAGTTTCTCTTCTCTCCTCTTTCTCCATCCTTCTCGGCACAGGTGAAAGTGATGAATAATTATGTGTGTGTGTTTGTTTATGTGTACATGTGTGTCTCTCTTTCTCTTAGTTTCTCTTCTTCCCTCTTTCTCTATCCTCGATTCTCTAATTCTCTTCCCATCCTCCCTTCCTCCCCCCCCCCCCCCTCTCAACATAACCAAACAACACAAACATGCATACACATATACATGTGTGCTCATAGGCACCACACACATCATGCCAACATACATCTAACACACATGCATCACTTTAATGTGGGACAACAAGACAATATAGCTAAGTATGCAATCAAGAGGTTTGGGGCCTGCAGAAGGGGCTATTTTGGTTGAATTCTTGATGGTCTATAAAGTTCAGTAAGATAAAATTTTGAAAAATGCATGTGCCAACACACATATATTGTTCATGATTCTTGCTTTTAGTCGAACGTCACACAAATTTTCATACATGCTACTGAGCGGTAGCATTTGTGTGTGCATATGAGAGACATAGAGTGAGTGTGTGTGTGTGTGTGTGTGTGTGTGACACTCAGAGAGAGAGAGAGAGACACACACACACACACACAGAAAGAGAGAGCATTTATAATGCATGCTCATGACCATGTAGGTTAACAAGATTCTGCGTGAGATAAAGCTGGGATTGAACAATATCGTAAATTCGGGTGCGCAAGCTATTGGCACGCGGGTAGCACGCTTCCAATCATGCTTTGTTTGTATGAGTGCAGGTGAACAAGGTGCTGCAACTTTTGTCGCTTGAAAACAATAAGATTGGTGCTGATGGAGCTAAGGAAATCGCAGGAGCACTGAAGGTACCTGAAGAGCTAGGCCGATCGCCTGGCGCCTTCATCCCCAATGCCGTTGGTCCTCAAGTCGATGCTGCGAATACTATAACATTCATACCGGCTAAAAGGACTTGTCCCTTTTGCCACCTTTTGCCACGGCAACTACTAAAAATATAGTGGCGAATTCCGGTAAGTTTTATAAATTTATTTGATTATTTATGTGGAAACAGCATATCTAAGTAATAAAAATCAATTTTAAATGTTTTTTCAAGTTGCCAGGGTCACTAGATCAGCGAAAATGTGGCAAAAACTAACAAATATTTTTACTCTTTATTTTGCCACTTATTTGCCACTTTCTTGCTGGATTTTTACTGTGATTTCCACTCCTCAAGTTGAATTACATGATAAATTAATAAAAAATCAAATTTAAATTGAATTACATCATACAGCACAATTGTGCGGGTGGCACCAGTGACTTGAAAATTAGTGATATTTGCCACTCATAATTTCACTGAAAATTAGTGATATTTGCCACTCATAATTTCACTAAGTCAATAATACATAAGTGGCCGAAACAAAATAAATCCTGCAGCGTTTGCTTCCTAATTCATTTAAATCATCACGGAAAAGATAAATTTTAATTAATTTTAAATATTAATACTTGATTTATCATAGTCACTTAACTTTACCGGTGTTACTTACGGATACTATTAAAACAGTGTGTAAAATTCAAGTTATAATAAAGTCAAGTTATAATAAAGTCAGTTACTAGTTAAGGTCAGTTTAAATAAAGTGGAACAAAGAGATTTCACCAAATTACTAGTCATTATCATCTGTAATTGCTGCAGGCAACCAACCTTCAGACGATGAGTCTGATAAATCAGATATACAACCATCCGCCCTTAAACCAGCCGCGTCTCTTTCTTCATCGCTGAGACCATAGACCCTACCAAAAACACGACGAACGCGCACACGAGCAGCAGAATGCGTACGATTACGATTTTGACCTCTTACCAAAGAAGGCGGAATCAAGGGCGCGTCTTCGTCAGATGATTCCGTCTCTGACTTACTCTCTTCAGCAACCTCCTCGGCTGGCTCAACTCTACGCCGCTTGCGGCGTCGCCTCTGTGGTGCCGGCCGCTTGCGTTCTTCAGGCAAATTCCTTTCCTCACTATCATCTACATAAGAAAGCACTCGCTGAATAAGAATGTCTTTGTTTCCAGTACGCCTTTGCCCCTTCTCCTCTAACCATGACCTAAGCTCCAGCACTGTAGCCTGTTTGAGATTTTCTACTGTTTTGCCAGCCTCCAATAAGGAGGAAACTTTCAAATGACCTGCGGGGAATCTACTTGGATCGCCAAAATCATGCACTCGCTTTTTCTCTTCGTTGAGAACTCGAGCCCCCATCCACGGGGGGTGTGACTCACCCTGACCCTCATTGACAAAAGCAGTACGGGGAGCATACAAGCGTTCGGCCTCAGTCAACATGTTGGCAGCGTCCTCTGCAGCCTGCCGATCAGGGGGCACAGCCCATAAATCATCAGGAAGCTCGGCAAGAACGCGGATGTGCGCTTTCCAATCCGTCCCAGCCTTGTCCGAACAGCTCAAATGTCCCGGCCGACCGGGCAAACCACCTGCACCCTCTGGACCATCCCAAATAATACGAGTTAGCTCGGAATACTTGATCACTTCTTCAAACCACTGCTTTTCCTCTTCGCTGCAGTACTTGCGCGCGAGAGAACGAACATCGCCTTTGATTTTATCTGTGACCCAGTCCACATGCGGCAGCTTCCTCGGCCGCGCCAAGACTGCAACAACAACAACAACAACAAAAAAAAAAAAAAAAAAAAAAAAAAAAAGTGAATAAAAACAATTTGAAAAAGACAGAAAATTAAGCGGCAACCTGGCGGCTTGATGTAAGGTATAATATCTGGTCCATCGGGATCATCATTCACCCCGTGCCAATGCTTTTGTGCATCACCCCAGGTTTTCACTCTGACTCGGGGCAACCCGCCTGACTGCTCATTCCCTACCAGGTACTGCCATGCCAACGGGCGCTTATAATGTACAAAGCTGGGATTGACGCAGGGCTTGAAATAGCCTTCCCAATCCCACTCGGATCGAAGAAGCAAAAGACAGTAAGAGTCTTTATTCTTCTTGAATCCTAGCATGAGTTTGAAAAGGGCTTGGGCAAAATTAGTGGTCATGAGTGTGGTGTTATAACCAAGGTACCGCATAACATAAAACTTCTGATCTTGCGGGCCGTGTGAATGTTTAGTTACCATCCTGTATGTTTCTATCATCTTTCGCCATGACTTATACACCATGTGGCACCATAACAACTGTGTGGCTACCCCTGTATTTTCCCTGCCACCGTCCCAATCAACAAACAGCTGGGACGCTGCCTTTGTACGGCTGTGAAACAGTTCCCAGCGCAAGAGAAAATAGAGAAAGCTTATGTTAGTGTTAGCACTATGAGTGATATTTGGCAGATGACAGAGAATGAAATTGAGATCATGCGCATACATGGTTGCCCCACCGGCATGCACCCTCACTACATACTTGCCTCTAAAATCGGAAGCCCCCCGTGAGCACCAGGGAAGATGGAATGGTTTTGTCATGTCAATCGTCATGGACGTGACACGCTGTATGTCCTTGCTCCTAATTCATCAACAGGGAAAAAAAAAACCTGTTCATGTTTATTAGTAGGAAGTTGTGTGCGGCGGAGAGAAACTATTGCACAAGGCAAAGAGAGGCGTTAGCGGTGGTGTGGGCCCTCAAGAGGCTCAGAGAGTATTTGTGGGGAGGACCTCAATTTACTGTCAGAACTGATCATCATAACCTGTTATGGTTGATGAATCATGAACAGACGGGACGGCTGGCGCGGTGGCAAGCGTTCTTGTCTTGTTTCGATTTTACAATGGTCCATCTACCGGGAAAGCGAAATGTGGTCGCTGATAGCCTCTCTAGGCTAGAGTTTAACTCAGAAGTATCGGCGTTGGTGTCCACGGTGGAGATGGAAGACTTGTCCACTGACAAGGTGTATGAGGTCAGCCACATTGAGGCGATGGAGATGGCGAGTGGAGTCCGATATGACCGCACAGGTCTACGGTACAGTCCACAAGGTCCGGATCACGGGATATGTTGTGAGCTACATACCCAGGAGGACGCTGAGTGGTCCTATGAGGTATATGAGAATGCGAAGGCGAACATAAGAGAGGAAGAGGAGACGCAGGATGTTTATGCGGAGCCTCCTCAAGAGCGGAGAAGTGACCTAGACGATGACCCGGAAAGAATCGGGATACGGCTAGAAGATGGTACTATCCATATATCCTCGCCTACCGCATGGAGGCAACAACAGGCTCAAGATCCGGAGTTTAAGGAACTGATACAGTTATATCAGAACCCGGATGAGCTGAAGATGACGAAAGCGATCAAAGATCAGATGAAGGAGATGGGATGGAGAGAT
>WBZZ01005711.1:55000-70000 GCA_019918135.1 Paulinella micropora
ATATACATACATACATACATACATACATACATTATGCATACATATGTACATACATACATGCATACATACATGCATACATACATCCATACATACATAACTGCATACATGCATGCATGCATGTATACGTACATACGTACGTACGTCGTACGTACGTACGTACATACATACATACATACATACATATATACATACATAGATACACACAACTTAATAATGCATACATACATACATTATGTACATACATACATACATACATACATACATACATACATACATGGGCTGGGGGAGGATCTGCGTACACCAAAGACGGTCTCCCCTCCTGCCATTCTGAAAATTAACTTTCCCTAACCCTAACCCTAACCCTAACCCTAACCCTCACCCTAACCCTAACTTCAGTATGAGAAAGTTGGGAAAGTTGGGAAACTTTAACCCTAATCCCAACACTAACACTAACACTAACACTAACCCTTACCCTAACCCTAACCCTAATGATAATTACAACTGTTATAGTATGTAAAACCCTAACCCTAACCCTAAACCTTATACTAACCCTAACCTAACCCTAACCCTAACCCTAACCCTGACCCTACCCCTGACCCAAACCCTAACCCTAACCCTAACCTAACACTAACCCTAACACTAACCCTAACCCTACAGAACCCTCACTCTAATGATATTTCTTTTCATAGAATAATTACAACTATATATTATAGTATGTAAAATGGGGGGGGGGAGGTTAGGTTAACCTTCCCTTACAAAAACAATAAATATTGATGTGATATTATAGATTATCCATCCGGCCGGTATCAGTACTAGTAAAATATTAATATTGATGTGATATTTTATAGATATCGATTACCACTACCCTAACCCTAACCCTAACCCGAAACCTAACCCTAACCCTAACCCTAACTACTGGTAATGACATGTTCGTTGAAATAATTGCAACTGTTATAAATTGGGGGGGGGGGGAAGGTTAGGGTGGACTGAAGGGTATGAGTGTGGCTTGGGAACACGGAACGTGTTCACGCACCTCCCTTAGAAAAACAATAAATATTGATGTGGATAGATTATTACTACTTCGGCCGTTATCAGAACTAGTAATGTAGAAAAAAAAGGAAATCGTCAAAAACAAGTGGCAACAATGCGTCATTTCACAAATATCAGTGGGTGGGCCGTAAGGAAGACTGAAAAGTGAACGCTGCAGTGTTAATTACGGTAATAAATTAAGCTGGAACTATTTTATTTAGTTCCCGCTATTAGTTCCCGCTCCAAAATTTTAAACATTACAAATACAACACCTTCACCATCATATTTGATTTTTCACTCTAGTACAAAAGTGCTTAGAGCAAATTTTCCTGTTGTTTTTGAATTTGGGAAATCGAGATGTCAGCTGCAGCTGAACAAACGACCCCAAGGCCTACTAGGAAGCGCAGATCTCAACAGGGTGGTGACGACAACAAGACAAGCGCAGCCAGCAGCAGCAGCGGCAACAACGGAAGCGGCCCTGCATTCGGTAGGGAACGTGGCTACTTCAACTACTTTTGCTGCTACATCCAGTACTAGTCTGCCGGCCACTGTGCTTCCCGCGACTGGCTCGAGCGGTGCTGGAGCAGGTGGTAGCACTGGTAACACCCCCCATCTGCATCTGCTTCACCACTCAACCCTGTCAACCTATTTGGAGCACCATCGCTACACCAGCAGCAGACCGTGATAGGGCAAGGTACGACTACGACTACGACGACTGCTGCCACTATTCCACCTCGCGATCGCACCGACCCACCACTCCACTGTGCTGGACGCAAATACGATGGCAAGCATTGGAGATATGCTGCGCAACGCGATTAGGAAGGAGACGCGAGCGGTCACTTGTGACTTCGCGAGGCTGACTAACAAGGTGCAGGGGATGATCCAAGCTACCAAGCAGGAATCGAGCCAGCGCGACTCGAAGCTGATCGACAAGCCATCACACCGCCGTTACTTCGTCGTGGCGAAGATCATTTTGCAGATTCTGGAGAGCAACGCATATGTGCGAAACAACGAGAAGTTGGCGGACGCTACCTCTATGGCGAACGCTCTGGCCACGCTGGCTATGGATATGGGTGGCCCAAATCCAATACAGGTGGAAGATGCAGATGCCAAGATGCTACTGGTGGGTAAAAGCTAGTGATTGCGGACGAAGTGGCCCCGTATCTGGAGCCGATTCGCCCTACTACGACCAACTCGAGGGCGACCGACCCGCGTATACGTGGTGGACGTCAGAACCGTGGGGCATGCCATATCTGCGGATCCAACCAGCACTGGGCGAGAAGCTGCCCTCAGGATTCGTACGGCGCGAACTCTGCACAAGGGCAGAACCAGCAGCAGCATGGCCAGCAGCAGCAACCACTGGCGTGGCAAAGTGTCCCCGGTTTCATCCATCCGCAGCAAGGAGCAGCACCAGGGCCGCAAATCCAGTACGTGGCCCAACCTACACAAAGCATCATCACGCTTGCGCCTGCCATGCAGACCGCATACACCGTACAGCCCGCACGTACAGCCGTCATTTGCACTCACTGCAACAAACGCGGCCACACCGCCGAGCACTGCTGGACTTTGAATCCGAGCCTGCGCCCACAGCGTTCTAGCAACTGAGCTGTTACAGCCAATCGAAGTAAAATTGTCAGACGACGCTTCACGCGCATGACCGGCACTACACAGCGCAACACGCGCATGACGTGCATCACGCTGTCACTGACTTAGGCTCGTTTTGTTATGTCATTAAATACTAGTAGTATTTATTTCATTTGTTTATTTATTTAATTTTTTTCAAATTTGGTTCGGCAACACGTCACTGCAATTCACTAGATTTCCTTAAGATAGTACTTGTCACACTGCATCACGCCCCGATGGAATTAACACTATTGTGTCCGGCAAACGCTTCTATTTTCATACTTCATCGCGTGATTTATTAATAGTACTGATTCGCGATCTTGCCTTGTTATGACAGACAGCAACGGGTCCTCTTGCAAGGAAAGATTTCTGACTTCCTCCCTCACAAGGCACCGAAGTCCAAAGTATTTAAAGACTACTCTCTGGACATGGTGTGTGTATGGTGCAAGAAGATTGATCATCTTGCATATTTTTGCCCATCAAGGCAGACCGTGCCGACGCCAGCGGACGAGGTATCATACGTAACCTGGCTTCTGACAACACCACAAGTAGCTGTCGAACAGTATAGCTCGGGCTCGTTAGAGGAGGTCAAGCAGAAGATCTTGACGATGGGTGAGACATACAATAGAGGCAACCCGTGGGCAGACTCAAAGGACCCGGCACATGCAGTCAAGGCAAGGATTGGGTTCTGGAAGGCAATAGGGGCGGACGCAGTGGTGCTATCATGGCTCGCATATGGTGTAGAGCTCAGATTTGAGCGTGAGCCTCCAGCGACCGATTTTATGAACCACCCAAGTTACTTCGAGAACATTGCATTCGTCGACGACCAAATTGACGACATGCTTACCCGTGGAGACGCGGTAGAAGTGAAGAGGGAGGAATGCATAATGATCGAGCCTCTCCAAGTGCTGGCTGACCCAGCGGGAATCAAGAAGACGAAGCTGTGCACTGACAAACGGTTCAGTAATTCCTTCCAAGCCAAGGCTCCTTTCACAATGGAGACGCTAGAAAAGGACATTCAGATGGTACTCGACGGAGACAGCGGCACAAAGATGTTCGTGGTGGATCTGCAACGCGCGTTTTACTCAATTCCGCTTGCTAGGAAAAGTACACCATACTCTGCCTTCAGACACAGGAGCAAAACCTATCAGAACAAGACGCTACTATATGGGTTCTGTTCTGCGCCGTTTTGGTTTGGGAAGATCATGAGGGTTGTCGTGAAGCTGATAAGGACCTTGAACTTGCCATCCATGCAATATGCAGACGACTTCCTATTCGCTGTCAAACTCCTACGCACAGACGATGGCATACCTACGTTCATCAAGACGCTGTTTGCCTACCTTGGTCTTCCCACTTCCGAGAAGACGCAGTGGGAACCTTCGGACGAGGTACAATACTTGCGTCATCAACAGCAAGGACTTGTGGATGGGAGTGCTGAACGACAAGAGGGAAAGACTACTCAAGTCTATCCTCCAGCCCCTGGCGGACGTGCATTCCGCACAAAGGGCTTCGGTCCAGCAACTGCACTCAACTGCATCTGCGTTGATCAGTCTCAAGCTGGCGCTCTCCAACGCACAGCTGATGACTCGGGAAATGATGGCGACTGTCAACGCAGCCAACAGAATCGAGAGGAGAAGTGTCACTACACAGGTCCGAACGGAGCCAAGAACTGCAGTACTGGCTTCACATCCTGAGGGATCCTGCCAAATGCAGACGTGTAATATTTCAACCTCGACAGGACGTCGAGTTGAGGGTGGATGCGGGCGAGTTCGCGGTTGGGGGCCATGTACTTGAAGAAGACGTAACAATCCCTCTACCATCTGAATTGATCGGTACTTCGTCGACGGAACGAGAGCTCTGGGCTGCGACTGTGATACCACTCCATTTCAGATCCATCCTTCAGAATCGTAATACAGTCCTTACTGTGTTCGACTCAGCTAACGCAGTCATAGACCTGCAAAAAGGAGGGTCCAAGCGACCACACCTCACACGTCTTTGCAAGATGGTGGACGACGTATATACAGGACAGCTCAACATACGAAACAAACTTTGGGGCTGGGTCTAGAGAGCTAACAACACGAGGGCAGACAGAAACTCCAAGGCGCTGACCGCAGGCTTGACACACCTGACTGTCCATCCAGATGTCATGGGAAAGCTTACCGTACGTTGGCGCCTAGATGACCGCGACGTTTGGGCACCAAACTTTGGACAAATAGGGCAGTCAGTCCTTCTTGCCATGAAATCCCGCAAAAGGGTTGCATTTGTACTTCCGCATTGGCCAGCCAGACCTTGGTGGCCACAGATTCTAGAACATGCAAGAGATTCATTTAGTCTGCCACCCGCATCATACACTCTAGCTCCAACGTGGCACAAACACCCATATCACGTACACAGACCATCATGGCACATGCTTGCAGTGCTGTTTGATTTTACTCATTAAAATAATGTTACGCCCTGCAGGGACAGCAATACTAGATGACGACGAGATAGCGATCTGGGCAAGCCAAGCGGGCCGGAGAGACACCACAATGGAAACATACAAAGTCAAGTGGTGCATGCAGCACGGGCGTATCTTCTTTCCTGCCTCCGACAAAACGATTGCGCACTATTTGAAATATATGTCGGAGAGTGGGTATGCACAGTCAACAATCACTGGCCACCTGGCTGCAATTAAATCCCAATACGCACTGCACACTAGTAACGACCCGACCGAGAGTCTGCTAGTGCAATTGGCCAAACAGAGAGCGGTAGCAGAAGCTGTACCGGGGAGAGAGGGGAAATACCCCTTATTGAGGGACGACCTGCTCAAGATACTACAATTACCATTGGTGACATGGAGGGTCTGCAGAGTCGCTACGTTAATCTTACTGCAGTGGATCTCAATGGCACGCGTCAGTAACATTGTAGCATTGAAGGTATCGGACATCATGTTCCACCATACCATAATCGGGAACCGCCCGTGCGAGTACATGGTACTCAGGTTCGAGAAATTGAAAAACGCGGAAGGTGAGAAGCTTGTCTTTATCTGCCAAGGGAACCAATCATTCTGCGCTGTCATGTGGGTCAGAGCATACCTCAAATACATAAAGGACACATTCAAGGATTCATTCACCGACAGCTCTCCTCTTTTCTTCAAGCTATCTGGCAACGCATTGGGACATCTGAGTGCTGGCACCCCATCAAGTCTCTTGAAAAAGAAAGTTGCTGCAATTGGATTGGATCCAGCGATATACGCATCCCATTCAAATAGAATCGGGTCCGCGACTGAAGCTGTTCGTTTGGGAATGAGAATCTACGCAATAAGAATGCAAGGGCTGTGGTCAGACAAAAGTTCGTGCGTGTACAAATACCTGCGTGACATAAGCTTGGAAAGCAAGCTAACAAGCACACGCGTCTTACAGACCGGCGACGTAATCAACTAAATCGACCCTCTCTTACGCGAAGCGGGTTTTTTATGACTATCACGTGTCAGTTAATGATGGTGTACAGTATTGTCTGCATTGGAATAGCAAAAACATTTTTTTTAGTAAATATTGATTTGGAACACACTAGATTGACATACAGCTTGCGGATTTAGATCGTGTTGGGACGATATGATGTAAAACTGTAACTCTGCCTATAGATACTATTGTGTAAGCACTACCACATGCTACTGTAACTGATAGAGTAGTATTGTGTGTCAAGTGTCAACCTTTGTAAAACAAAGTCATATACAGTCGCCTACTTTGTAGCTAAATACGTTTTACAAACATAACAGAGACCGGCACATGGGTCGATCATAGAAAAACGGGTGCTGCGTCGGTTCGATACTATCAGTATGTCCTTACATGCATATCATAAGACAATCAACACCGAAAACGTAGGTGCTGACAGCATTTCGAAAAAACATGCAATTGCTCGCAAAATAACGCTAAACATTACAACATAAAACGACAACTACATACTATTAATTATCATTCTTACTACAACAACTAACGATGGTAAGGACACTATGATACATGTATTCGACTTCCAGCGACTTGACATCAGAGTTATTATCAATCACACGACAACCGCACACAAATCTGTACATTTTGACATCAAGAAGGATACAAACCCAACTAGAAGAAGGAAATTAGAGAGCTACACTCACGTAGACATGCACACTGGCAAACAGACACAAAAGGAAAAAGAGACGAAACCCAAAATATAGGCTCATAGCAGACAGCGATACCACAGAGGCGGAGACACACAATGGTTGTGGAGGCTGAGGTCGGTATGGATCTGGTGGCTCTGCGAAAGAGGACAGCCCCCCCCTCTGCTATGCGGACCTACAGCACACATGCAGTGACTGTGGTAACAAGGTCGCACTGGAAAGAACAGCGATACTGCTGGTGAAGCAGTCGTTCGACCACATAACACTCCCATAAAGGAAATTTCTGCAAGATGCACAAAAAATCTTAAGTCAGCAGACCGCCGTTACGTTTGCAAAACCGCCGTTACGTTGAGATCGCCTATATGCTGTAAGGTACTTCCTTTTTGCCTAATGATTGTGGTATGATTCGGTAAAAATAAGGCAATCAGACTGGGATGATCGGAAAATTTTGACATTTGCAGTTAGAGGTCTTTACTGGACCTAGGAGAGAGGGGAGAAGCTCATGTTGTGTGTGCTGTGAAATGAGGTTTTTGCAAGCTTGCGCAGCAAAAGCGTCATTTCACAAATATCAGTGGGTGGGCCGTAAGGGAGACTGAAAAGTGAACGCTGCAGTGTTAATTACGGTAATAAATTAAGCGGGAACTATTGTTCCCGCTCCAAAATTTTGAACATTACAAAGACAACCCCTTCACCCTCAGATTTGATTTTTCGCTCTAGCACAAAAGTGCTTAGAGCAAATTTTCCGGTTGTTTTTTGAATAATTCCACCCACCCACCCACCCATCTTTTACATATCTTTTCGCTTGGGTGGTGGTGGTGAGAAAAGGGTGGAAAGCAAAATACACACACACATTACACCACACACATATACATCATTATAGCATAATCACGCCTCATGCCTACCATCTTCAAGCATATTCACGCATATTCATGTACATCATCATACATATAACGACATGCACCACCTAGGTCTTGTGTTTTTTAAAAACAAAGACCTAGGAGAGAGGGGAGAAGCTCATGTTGTGTGTGCTGTGAAATGAGGTTTTTGCAAGCTTGCGCAGCAAAATGACCAATTCTACAGATCTGTGAACCGATCTTTCGTGAGGGCGACAGAAGCTAAGCAGCTCTAAGCGACAACATGCAGGCTGCTTTGACAGCCTCGCGTGCGGGCCAACACCATGTCCTGACCGATTTTGTGGTCTCATGCCTTCCTTTTCCTTGTAACTTTTTCGCCTTTTCGCTTGAAGCTCCTTTCTTTCACTTCTTGTTTGTGAGTCTTTTATCTTCATGGTCAAATGCTGTGTTGAGCTTAGGCCAGGTATGAAGGCAAGGAGCTGGGTGTCTACAATGAAAGTTTGGAAAATTCTGGTCGCAGTCACCAAGGACTGCAGGTCAGTTCAGACTGACGCAAAGAGGCATTACATCTGCAGTCAGGACTACAGCTAGTTTAAGACAGCGGAAGGGAAATTTTATGAAATGTTGGTGTTTGGTAAAGGTGAAAGTGGTGAATAAGTATGTGTGTACATGTATGTTTGTTTATGTGTCTGTGTGTCTGCCTGTCTGTGTGTCTGTGTCTCTCTCTCTCCCTCTTAGTTTCTCCTCTCTCTCTCCCTCTTAGTTTCTCTTCTCTCCTCTTTCTCCATCCTTCTCGGCACAGGTGAAAGTGATGAATAATTATGTGTGTGTGTTTGTTTATGTGTACATGTGTGTCTCTCTTTCTCTTAGTTTCTCTTCTTCCCTCTTTCTCTATCCTCGATTCTCTAATTCTCTTCCCATCCTCCCTTCCTCCCCCCCCCCCCCCCTCTCAACATAACCAAACAACACAAACATGCATACACATATACATGTGTGCTCATAGGCACCACACACATCATGCCAACATACATCTAACACACATGCATCACTTTAATGCGGGACAACAAGACAATATAGCTAAGTATGCAATCAAGAGGTTTGGGGCCTGCAGAAGGGGCTATTTTGGTTGAATTCTTGATGGTCTATAAAGTTCAGTAAGATAAAATTTTGAAAAATGCATGTGCCAACACACATATATTGTTCATGATTCTTGCTTTTAGTCGAACGTCACACAAATTTTCATACATGCTACTGAGCGGTAGCATTTGTGTGTGCATATGAGAGACATAGAGTGAGTGTGTGTGTGTGTGTGTGTGTGACACTCAGAGAGAGAGAGAGAGACACACACACACACACACACAGAAAGAGAGAGCATTTATAATGCATGCTCATGACCATGTAGGTTAACAAGATTCTGCGTGAGATAAAGCTGGGATTGAACAATATCGTAAATTCGGGTGCGCAAGCTATTGGCACGCGGGTAGCACGCTTCCAATCATGCTTTGTTTGTATGAGTGCAGGTGAACAAGGTGCTGCAACTTTTGTCGCTTGAAAACAATAAGATTGGTGCTGATGGAGCTAAGGAAATCGCAGGAGCACTGAAGGTACCTGAAGAGCTAGGCCGATCGCCTGGCGCCTTCATCCCCAATGCCGTTGGTCCTCAAGTCGATGCTGCGAATACTATAACATTCATACCGGCTAAAAGGACTTGTCCCTTTTGCCACCTTTTGCCACGGCAACTACTAAAAATATAGTGGCAAATTCCGGTAAGTTTTATAAATTTATTTGATTATTTATGTGGAAACAGCATATCTAAGTAATAAAAATCAATTTTAAATGTTTTTTCAAGTTGCCAGGGTCACTAGATCAGCGAAAATGTGGCAAAAACTAACAAATATTTTTACTCTTTATTTTGCCACTTATTTGCCACTTTCTTGCTGGATTTTTACTGTGATTTCCACTCCTCAAGTTGAATTACATGATAAATTAATAAAAAATCAAATTTAAATTGAATTACATCATACAGCACAATTGTGCGGGTGGCACCAGTGACTTGAAAATTAGTGATATTTGCCACTCATAATTTCACTGAAAATTAGTGATATTTGCCACTCATAATTTCACTAAGTCAATAATACATAAGTGGCCGAAACAAAATAAATCCTGCAGCGTTTGCTTCCTAATTCATTTAAATCATCACGGAAAAGATAAATTTTAATTAATTTTAAATATTAATACTTGATTTATCATAGTCACTTAACTTTACCGGTGTTACTTACGGATACTATTAAAACAGTGTGTAAAATTCAAGTTATAATAAAGTCAAGTTATAATAAAGTCAGTTACTAGTTAAGGTCAGTTTAAATAAAGTGGAACAAAGAGATTTGACCAAATTACTAGTCATTATCATCTGTAATTGCTGCAGGCAACCAACCTTCAGACGATGAGTCTGATAAATCAGATATACAACCATCCGCCCTTAAACCAGCCGCGTCTCTTTCTTCATCGCTGAGACCATAGACCCTACCAAAAACACGACGAACGCGCACACGAGCAGCAGAATGCGTACGATTACGATTTTGACCTCTTACCAAAGAAGGCGGAATCAAGGGCGCGTCTTCGTCAGATGATTCCGTCTCTGACTTACTCTCTTCAGCAACCTCCTCGGCTGGCTCAACTCTACGCCGCTTGCGGCGTCGCCTCTGTGGTGCCGGCCGCTTGCGTTCTTCAGGCAAATTCCTTTCCTCACTATCATCTACATAAGAAAGCACTCGCTGAATAAGAATGTCTTTGTTTCCAGTACGCCTTTGCCCCTTCTCCTCTAACCATGACCTAAGCTCCAGCACTGTAGCCTGTTTGAGATTTTCTACTGTTTTGCCAGCCTCCAATAAGGAGGAAACTTTCAAATGACCTGCGGGGAATCTACTTGGATCGCCAAAATCATGCACTCGCTTTTTCTCTTCGTTGAGAACTCGAGCCCCCATCCACGGGGGGTGTGACTCACCCTGACCCTCATTGACAAAAGCAGTACGGGGAGCATACAAGCGTTCGGCCTCAGTCAACATGTTGGCAGCGTCCTCTGCAGCCTGCCGATCAGGGGGCACAGCCCATAAATCATCAGGAAGCTCGGCAAGAACGCGGATGTGCGCTTTCCAATCCGTCCCAGCCTTGTCCGAACAGCTCAAATGTCCCGGCCGACCGGGCAAACCACCTGCACCCTCTGGACCATCCCAAATAATACGAGTTAGCTCGGATACTTGATCACTTCTTCAAACCACTGCTTTTCCTCTTCGCTGCAGTACTTGCGCGCGAGAGAACGAACATCGCCTTTGATTTTATCTGTGACCCAGTCCACATGCGGCAGCTTCCTCGGCCGCGCCAAGACTGCAACAACAACAACAAAAAAAAAAAAAAAAAAAAAAAAAAAAAAAAAAGTGAATAAAAACAATTTGAAAAAGACAGAAAATTAAGCGGCAACCTGGCGGCTTGATGTAAGGTATAATATCTGGTCCATCGGGATCATCATTCACCCCGTGCCAATGCTTTTGTGCATCACCCCAGGTTTTCACTCTGACTCGGGGCAACCCGCCTGACTGCTCATTCCCTACCAGGTACTGCCATGCCAACGGGCGCTTATAATGTACAAAGCTGGGATTGACGCAGGGCTTGAAATAGCCTTCCCAATCCCACTCGGATCGAAGAAGCAAAAGACAGTAAGAGTCTTTATTCTTCTTGAATCCTAGCATGAGTTTGAAAAGGGCTTGGGCAAAATTAGTGGTCATGAGTGTGGTGTTATAACCAAGGTACCGCATAACATAAAACTTCTGATCTTGCGGGCCGTGTGAATGTTTAGTTACCATCCTGTATGTTTCTATCATCTTTCGCCATGACTTATACACCATGTGGCACCATAACAACTGTGTGGCTACCCCTGTATTTTCCCCGCCACCGTCCCAATCAACAAACAGCTGGGACGCTGCCTTTGTACGGCTGTGAAACAGTTCCCAGCGCAAGAGAAAATAGAGAAAGCTTATGTTAGTGTTAGCACTATGAGTGATATTTGGCAGATGACAGAGAATGAAATTGAGATCATGCGCATACATGGTTGCCCCACCGGCATGCACCCTCACTACATACTTGCCTCTAAAATCGGAAGCCCCCCGTGAGCACCAGGGAAGATGGAATGGTTTTGTCATGTCAATCGTCATGGACGTGACACGCTGTATGTCCTTGCTCCTAATTCATCAACAGGGAAAAAAAAAACCTGTTCATGTTTATTAGTAGGAAGTTGTGTGCGGCGGAGAGAAACTATTGCACAAGGCAAAGAGAGGCGTTAGCGGTGGTGTGGGCCCTCAAGAGGCTCAGAGAGTATTTGTGGGGAGGACCTCAATTTACTGTCAGAACTGATCATCATAACCTGTTATGGTTGATGAATCATGAACAGACGGGACGGCTGGCGCGGTGGCAAGCGTTCTTGTCTTGTTTCGATTTTACAATGGTCCATCTACCGGGAAAGCGAAATGTGGTCGCTGATAGCCTCTCTAGGCTAGAGTTTAACTCAGAAGTATCGGCGTTGGTGTCCACGGTGGAGATGGAAGACTTGTCCACTGACAAGGTGTATGAGGTCAGCCACATTGAGGCGATGGAGATGGCGAGTGGAGTCCGATATGACCGCACAGGTCTACGGTACAGTCCACAAGGTCCGGATCACGGGATATGTTGTGAGCTACATACCCAGGAGGACGCTGAGTGGTCCTATGAGGTATATGAGAATGCGAAGGCGAACATAAGAGAGGAAGAGGAGACGCAGGATGTTTATGCGGAGCCTCCTCAAGAGCGGAGAAGTGACCTAGACGATGACCCGGAAAGAATCGGGATACGGCTAGAAGATGGTACTATCCATATATCCTCGCCTACCGCATGGAGGCAACAACAGGCTCAAGATCCGGAGTTTAAGGAACTGATACAGTTATATCAGAACCCGGATGAGCTGAAGATGACGAAAGCGATCAAAGATCAGATGAAGGAGATGGGATGGAGAGATGGTCTACTGTGGTACAAGGGCCTTCACGGTCGCTATGCGTCACAGCCGGACAAATGGACCCTTTGGGTACCGGAGAGTCTGAGACGATTTATATTTGTCGCAGCCCACAATTGCCCACTTTTGGCGCATCCGGGTCGACAACGAACTCACATGTTCGTAGCGAGGCGATTCTGGTGGAAGAAGATGAAGGAGGAGATAGATCAGGCGGTGGATGCATGCATCCCGTGCAAGATAAACAAAACACCACTGAAGGCAAATTTCGGCCTGATTGGCGAATTTCCTCTTCATGCGGGGATGTTTGAGTTTATACACATTGATCATGTGGGACCTTTCCCAGAATCGAAGGATGGTTACAAATACCTCCTCACGGCTATTGACAGAGCCGCCATTTATGTGTGGATCATCCCTGTCAAAGACGTTACCGGCAAGACGACGGCCGAGGCGCTGATCGATAGGATCATCTCACAGATCGGAGTACCAAGAAAGATATGTTCTGATCGAGGCTCGGACTTTAATAACGAGGTCATCGACAAACTATCTAAGTATTACGGGATGAAATGGCAATATGTTACTGCCTATAACCCGCGAGCAAATGGGAAAATCGAGCGGGTACACAGACCCCTCAAAGCCTCACTAAAGATGTATTGCACGAAGAAGGAGAATCAAAGAGCATGGGTCGAGGCAGCACCATCATTTGCGTTTGCAATGAACTGTCTACCCTCTACGGCGTTAGGAGGCTCGAAGAGCTCAATCTCGCCATATCAGTTAGTATATGGGCGTGAGCCTGATATCCCGACTTCGCTCCTTCACCCAAAAGACACTTGGGCGGATGCGGATGAGTTGTTTGGGATGAGACTTAGAGTGAAGATGGAGGCGGAACAAATAGTCAGGGCGCATAGAGAGGCGGAGCGCCGAAAGACTGACGCTGAAGGGGTGCGACAAGCGCACTTGGATCAGATCAAGTTTCAGGTCGGGGATATTGTACTGTTGTATCATCCTCAGGTCCCGAAAGGAGTCAGCTTTAAGCTGTTCACTCACTGGAAAGGACCTTATCAGATTATGGAACAGACGGGACCTCTGAACTACAAGATCAGGGGTAGAGGGAAGGTGCAAATTGTGAATGTAAGAAGGCTGATTAAGTATGATCCCTTCTTACTGGAAGATGAATCCATTGAGGAGGCGTTAAAACGGATGAAAGATGATTTCAAAGAGGTGCCGCCCATCCACAAGGAGGCTGGCATAGACCAAGACGATGCTTATCGGGCACCGATAGCTGAGAAGGAGGAGAGTGAGGTGGACAGTAAGGAGAAGACTGACCGCATAAGCGCGGTGGGGACTCAGTCCAAGTCTCCGCGAGAGCATAGCGGAAAGAAGGAGAAGATCACAGAGGCGCAGCTAAGGAGAGCGCGGAATGATCTTATCAACGACCAACCGAGGAAGGCGATGAGGTCGATGGGATCAAAGGACGTCCACCAGGAGGAGGAGGGGACGGACACTGACCCAAACGCGGGCAACGTTGAGATTGTCCATGAGCGATGGAAGGAAGGCGGTGCGATAGCAACCATCGCATGGGTGAAAAATGCTTTCTATCTGATGAGACCAGCGGAACAACATGTCGCTGATGACACTCTCTCAGACTTATACTTGATGCGGGTCGTGGCGGTCCCACGACAGATGCGTGTCACACGGACACTCAAAATATCATCAGCCGCAAAAATAGTACAACCGATACTCCAGTTTTGGAGAAGTATGGACCCGGTTGAGGATCCAAAGGCAAGACATTATCTGCCAGTATATAAAGACGCAAAAAGTCTCGAGACATGGGATGATACAATTACTCCCAGAGACAAGGATTACACTGCGTGGACCATTCAGACACTGCCAAGAGGAGTGCTTGATATCCCTTTTGAATTATCGTTGGGCGGAATCCCTAATAAGATCTGGGACATTCTCGAACAGTCAAAGTTCGATCTGACTTTTGTTGGTGGTCCTCCACCAGGCAAAGAAATCCGCGCCAGACGACGAAGGCAGTGACAAAGAAATTATTTTTCTTTATGCGTCTCAAACAAACTGGTTGATTGCCCACGGCGTATCATGATTTGATCATGCATCATCAGTTATCAATATGCATATTAAAAAGACTCAGTGATATAACTTGGCATTCGATCGCAACATACGAGTGCGAAAGGTCGATCGACGATGATACTACACCGTATACGGGGATCGCTAGTGTATTGAGCGATGGTGTTCCCGGGTATGACCCTTTCCAAGTCCTGGGATGATGTTCTCGAAAACGAAATGTTCTCTGAAACTTT
>WBZZ01005712.1:0-12500 GCA_019918135.1 Paulinella micropora
CCCCGGATAGCCGGTAAAAAATACCTTTTCCTGGTGACAGGTGCACCAGCTTGTTTTTCAGTATTATTTGTCCGGATTGGACCTGATGCCATTTTATTCCTGGTCTGTTGCCGTTTTCCTTTTTGGCTTCACTGAGCTAATACAACGAGACATCATTCTCATTCTTGAGGACTGTGTTTGGTTGTATTACCGACTTTTTACGAGCTATCGTTGGGGCAATATAGCATCGTAAAAAGTCGGTAATACAACCAAACACAGTCCTCAAGAATGAGAATGATGTCTCGTTGTATTAGCTCAGTGAAGCCAAAAAGGAAAACGGCAACAGACCAGGAATAAAATGGCATCAGGTCCAATCCGGACAAATAATACTGAAAAACAAGCTGGTGCACCTGTCACCAGGAAAAGGTATTTTTACCGGCTATCCGGGGGTGATGCCTACAGTACCCCCTCCCGATTTTATGACGGAAATAGCATTTTCGTCATACACCTTCTGATTTCTTTCTGCAAATAGTATGCGCTATGGAGTCATGCCACACAGCGCATCGACCCACGGATAGACGCTAAAAGACGATAAATATATCCTCATACGGCACGTCAAAGCGGATTCTCTAGCCTTTCTTGTAAATTTTGAACTCCTTCCCCTCAATTTCTTTTTTTTTTTTTTTTTTTTCGGCAGTATGTCAAGAACAAACGTACAATTAATAAAAAAATACAAGCAACGTGGTGCTGTAGTACGATTCCCCCTTTGATCTCCTTCTTCTTCTTATCATTATCATTATTATTATTATTATTCACAGGGAGATCGTAAGTACATTGTCTTTTTTAATGACATACCCTTGTATAAGGCGGATATCCTATGATATAGTATTAGGGGGCCAGTCCTAATAGCTATATCCGAAGTCGAGGTGTATGTACCCGACCCTGCGATATACCGACACAAGTAGAGATTGACCGTGCTCAGGTACGACAGTATATAATCTATCGTAAAAAATAATTTAATGAAAGTTTCAGAGAACATTTCATTTTCGAGAACATCATCCCAGGACTTGGAAAGGGTCATACCCGGGAACACCATCGCTCAATACACTAGCGATCCCCGTATACGGTGTAGTATCATCGTCGATCGACCTTTCGCACTCGTATGTTGCGATCGAATGCCAAGTTATATCACTGAGTCTTTTTAATATTCATATTGATAACTGATGATGCATGATCAAATCATGATACGCCGTGGGCAATCAATCAGTTTATTTGAGACGCATAAAGAAAAATAGTTTCTTTGTCACTGCCTTCGTCGTCTGGCGCGGATTTCTTTGCCTGGTGGAGGACCACCAACAAAAGTCAGATCGAACTTTGACTGTTCGAGAATGTCCCAGATCTTATTAGGGATTCCGCCCAACGATAATTCAAAAGGGACATCAAGCACTCCTCTTGGCAGTGTCTGAATGGTCCACGCAGTGTAATCCTTGTCTCTGGGAGTAATTGTATCATCCCATGTCTCGAGACTTTTTGCGTCTTTATATACTGGCAGATAATGTCTTGCCTTTGGAACCTCAACCGGGTCCATACTTCTCCAGAACTGGAGTATCGGTTGTACTATCTTTGCGGCTGATGATATTTTGAGTGTCCGTGTGACACGCATCTGTCGTGGGACCGCCACGACCCGCATCAAGTATAAGTCTGAGAGAGTGTCATCAGCGACATGTTGTTCCGCTGGTCTCATCAGATAGAAAACATTTTTCACCCATGCGATGGTTGCTATCGCATCGCCTTCCTTCCATCGCTCATGGACAATCTCAACGTTGCCCGCGTTTGGGTCAGTGTCCGTCCCCTCCTCCTCCTGGTGGACGTCCTTTGATCTCATCGACCTCATCGCCTTCCTCGGTTGGTCGTTGATAAGATCATTCCGCGCTCTCCTTAGCTGCGCCTCTGTGATCTTCTCCTTCTTTCCGCTATGCTCTCGCGGAGACTTGGACTGAGTCCCCACCGCGCTTATGCGGTCAGTCTTCTCCTTGCTGTCCACCTCACTCTCCTCCTTCTCAGCTATCGGTGCCCGATAAGCATCGTCTTGGTCTATGCCAGCCTCCTTGTGGATGGGCGGCACCTCTTTGAAATCATCCTTCATCCGTTTTAACGCCTCCTCAACGGATTCATCTTCCAGTAAGAAGGGATCATACTTAATCAGCCTTCTTACATTCACAATTTGCACCTTCCCTCTACCCCTGATCTTGTAATTCAGAGGTCCCGTCTGTTCCATAATCTGATAAGGTCCTTTCCAGTGAGTGAACAGCTTAGAGCTGACTCCCTTCGGGACTTGAGGATGGTACAATAGTACAATATCCCCGACCTGGAACTTGATCTGATCCAAGTGCGCTTGTCGCACCCCTTCAGCATCAGTCTTTCGGCGCTCCGCCTCTCTATGCGCCCTGACTATTTGTTCCGCCTCCATCTTCACTCTAAGTCTCATCCCAAACAACTCATCCGCATCCGCCCAAGTGTCTTTTGGGTGAAGGAGCGAAGTCGGGATATCAGGCTCACGCCCATATACTAACTGATATGGCGAGATTGAGCTCTTCGAGCCTCCTAACGCCGTAGAGGGTAGACAGTTCATTGCAAACGCAAATGATGGTGCTGCCTCGACCCATGCTCTTTGATTCTCCTTCTTCGTGCAATACATCTTTAGCGAGGCTTTGAGGGGTCTGTGTACCCGCTCGATTTTCCCATTTGCTCGCGGGTTATAGGCAGTAACATATTGCCATTTCATCCCGTAATACTTAGATAGTTTGTCGATGACCTCGTTATTAAAGTCCGAGCCTCGATCAGAACATATCTTTCTTGGTACTCCGATCTGTGAGATGATCCTATCGATCAGCGCCTCGGCCGTCGTCTTGCCGGTAACGTCTTTGACAGGGATGATCCACACATAGTTGGTGGCTCTGTCAATAGCCGTAAGGAGGTATTTGTAACCATCCTTCGATTCTGGGAAAGGTCCCACATGATCAATGTGTATAAACTCAAACATCCCCGCATGAAGAGGAAATTCGCCAATCAGGCCGAAATTTGCCTTCAGTGGTGTTTTGTTTATCTTGCACGGGATGCATGCATCCACCGCCTGATCTATCTCCTCCTTCATCTTCTTCCACCAGAATCGCCTCGCTACGAACATATGAGTTCGTTGTCGACCCGGATGCGCCAAAAGTGGGCAATTGTGGGCTGCGACAAATATAAATCGTCTCAGACTCTCCGGTACCCAAAGGGTCCATTTGTCCGGCTGTGACGCATAGCGACCGTGAAGGCCCTTGTACCACAGTAGACCATCTCTCCATCCCATCTCCTTCATCTGATCTTTGATCGCTTTCGTCATCCGTAGCTCATCCGGGTTCTGATATAACTGTATCAGTTCTTTAAACTCCGGATCTTGAGCCTGTTGTTGCCTCCATGCGGTAGGCGAGGCTATATGGATAGTACCATCTTCTAGCCGTACCCCGATTCTTTCCGGGTCATCGTCTAGGTCACTTCTCCGCTCTTGAGGAGGCTCCGCATAAACTTCCTGCGTCTCCTCTTCCTCTCTTATGTTCGCCTTCGCATTCTCATATACCTCATAGGACCACTCAGCGTCCTCCTGGGTATGTAGCTCACAACATATCCCGTGATCCGGGCCTTGTGGACTGTACCGTAGACCTGTGCGGTCATATCGGACTCCACTCGCCATCTCCATCGCCTCAATGTGGCTGACCTCATACACCTTGTCAGTGGACAAGTCTTCCATCTCCACCGTGGACACCAACGCCGATACTTCTGAGTTAAACTCTAGCCTAGAGAGGCTATCAGCGACCACATTTCGCTTTCCCGGTAGATGGACCATTGTAAAATCGAAACAAGACAAGAACGCTTGCCACCGCGCCAGCCGTCCCGTCTGTTCATGATTCATCAACCATAACAGGTTATGATGATCAGTTCTGACAGTAAATTGAGGTCCTCCCCACAAATACTCTCTGAGCCTCTTGAGGGCCCATACTACCGCCAACGCCTCTCTTTGCCTTGTGCAATAGTTTCTCTCCGCCGCACACAACTTCCTACTAATAAACATGATTGGGCGTAATTTCTTCTCCTCATCCTCTTGTTGTAATACAGCCCCAATCGCAAACTTAGATGCGTCTGTATCGACTACGAATTGTTTCGTAAAGTCGGGCATCGTTAACACCAGTCCTCCGTCTTTCGGGTCTTTGTAAATGAGATCTTTGAGCGCATGAAACGCTTGCAAAGCCTCTTCGTCCCACTTCTCAAAGTCTCCAAAATCTATCATTTTCTCCACTTTAGCCCGTGTTGCACCCCAATCGGGTATAAACTGGCTATAGTATTGCGCCATCGCAAGGAATGAGTGCAATTCAGTGCGGTTCTTCGGTATCGGTCGATTCATAATCTCCTCCCTCTTCTCTTTGGATATCGAGACTCGATTATGGGAGATCTCGTACCCTAAGTATGTCACACTCGTCTTGGCAAGTTGACACTTCTTTAGATTGCACTTCAGGCCAAAAGCTCCGATGCGCCTGAATATATCGGACAAATGATCGATATGCTCCTCCATTGTGTTAGAGTATACGATAATGTCATCGATATAGCAAAATGCATATTCTCCCGCCTTCTGTCCCCGCCTTCTCATAAAGCCACCGTCAGACAAATCATCGTACTGACTGCTCAACATCTTCTGCATCGCCTTCTGGAAAAGTCCTGGGGCTTGCTTGAGGCCCATCGGAAGCACTTTCCATTGGTATATTTCCATACCCACCACAAACGCCGTCAGCCATCTGGACTTTTCCTCCAGTGGTATCTGCCAGAAGCCATTCTTAAGGTCAATGACCGAATAGAATTTTGCATTCCGCAGTACTCTCCTTCCTTCTTCTAATGTCGGGAGAGGATTTCTCTCTTCCTCCAGCACCTTGTTAACACGAGCATAGTTAACTGTCAGGCGCCATTCTCCTCCTGGCTTCGGCACTATTCTCGGTTGTGAGACTATTGAGGATGTTGATCTCTCAATAAAGTCCTCATTGAGCAGCTGTCTTGCTAGCTCCTCCGCTATCTTCGCCTCATGTATACTCAAATTCGCCCTTCGTGGTGCCGGTGACGGCTCCGCACCCGGTATTTTGTAAATAACCGCAGTGAAATCTTCAGGCTTGACACCACCTGCATGTGGAGGGTCAAAAATTTCCTTGTTCGCCTCTAATTTGGCTTTTAAAAGCTCCTTCTCCTTCTCCGTGCCTACTCCTTCTTCCAATATTTTCCGCGCCGCCTCTTGAAAATCTTCATCAGACATCTGCTTATGCTGCTTGAGGGGTTCTCTGTCCTCCTCCAAGCCTAAGTCCTCTTCCGAGACATCATCTAGGCCCGTCTTTTCATACGTGACCGTGTCCGGCTCATCATCTTTACCGAGCTCCACCAGCATGTCAATGAGTCTCGCGTATTGCAAAGGAGCTTTACGGGTGTAAAAACCATCAAAGCATGTGAATGCTTGCGGTATCAATTTCAACTTGTCGAGGTCTCTGAGCTTCCGCTTGTATGCACTGCTCTGCTCACGAGTTCCCATACGACAAGCCACCACTAGCTGTTGCTTGCGAGAGGGTACCGGTATAGGATGATCAATAAGCCGGTCCCTTATTTCCTGCGCCCATATCGCCTTCTCATTATATGGCAGGATAATAGTATACGGCTTATTATTTTCGAATAAAGTCCGTAAGCATTTCTTCACTTCAGACAGTGAACGCGGCCACGTGGGCTCGTCACCCCAGAAATCAGTAATAAAACTTTTAATAGTTTCTGGTGGAGTATCCGGGATTCGCCCCGTTCTCCTTGGTACAAACTCCTCCCTTTTTTCTTCTCCTACTTTCGCATGGAAACAGTATCCGTTAGTAATATGGACATCTGTTCCTACTCCTTCCGCGAATCTCGCCAACGACGGGCTTCTTTGTGCGACACATATAATCTCCTCCTTTCGCTTCTCGATTAAGTCATCAATAGACTTTTTGTCCCAATGGCATGTCGGAACTGTGACAGTGCACACTTGGGATTCCCAATTGTCGGTCCAGGACAGTTCATCCGGTCTTACGACATGGGGGTGAACGTACACCTCAAGTGCCTCATGTGCGATGGCCATCTTTTTGTGATCCGTCGCTAGACTCAGCTCATAAGCCTCATAAGAGTCAGTAGCGTTGAAGGGATCAATATCGTTCTCTTCTCCTCTTTTTACTCCATATATCACTCGCCGTGCGGCGCAATCAATCACAGCCCCCATCGTAGCCAATTGGTCATACGATAGTAATATTGACCCGTGGTAACCGGGGACGACATAGAGGTCCATACGGTATACTCGTGCGGATTTCAATTTAAAGGTCAGTGTGATGATTCCCGTGATATCCGTCCGGCTGCTCACTCCTTTGAGAGTGCCCGTTGACTTTTTCATATTTCCGTCCACCCAGTCCCGGTATCGATTAAAAAACTTCCTGCCGACAATATTAATATTCGCCATCGTATCATTACCAACTTTTAATATTGTCTTCAATGTTTCACAATAAAGTTCCGTATAACACAGAGCATCGGGCCTGTGTATATTGGCTGCGAGAACAAGAACTTTACGTTCCAAATTTTGGAGTCTTGTCTCTAAGTTTTTCAACTCCTCCTTCTTCTCCTCCTGCTTCACCTCATTAACATTTTTATTATTCTGCGGTACTGGTGCGTTTACTATTTGAGCGACATTGTCTTGTGGTACTTGAGTACACACATTGTCTTTTTGCTCGCCACCCGCCGCGACCGTAGACATTGAGTCTGTTCGTGGTTGTTTGCTTGGCCGAGGCGATACGTCTGCCATTGGCCTCCTCGCCTCCATCGCAAGTCTCGCCTTCCTATTTGCATCAGTTATCATTGGTAACCGTGCTGTATGAACGGGTATGAGACTACCTTGGGGCTGCAGTCTCTGTGTACCCACATCTTTGTTTTCACATAGAGGAAGCGTTGGCCCAGTCTGCACAACAGCATTAGAAAGCACTGTGACTTTAGGGTTAAACTTCACAGTCTTCTCCTTCCTCTCTTCTTCCCCCTCCAGTCATTCCACCACCTCGAAACGATTACCTTGAGTAGTGTCCGGGTAGGATGACGTATCGGTCTCCGAGGCAGTGTTGTAGGCCTGAGCTCGACCGAAATTTGGGTTGGAGCTTGCCCACGAGCCTCCTCCTCCTCTGGGTGGGGGGGCTGGAGCTCGAACAGCTCTCCCTCCATAAGGGGTATATCCCCGACCTCCTCCTCTTCCTCTCTGAGGGGTTCCCTGCCACCTCGAGGCTCCTCTCCATGTTCCTCGTCCTCGTCCTCCTCCTCCTCCTCCTCGTCCTCCTGCTCCTGCTCCTCCTTCTCGTCCTCTTTGAGAGGCCTTTAAGTTCTTTTGTCTCTCCCTTTCCTCCTTCTTCTCCTTCATCCTCTTCATGTAGGTAATGATTGCCTCTCGTAACTCCTCATCATCACACATATTGGCATACCAACCTTCGTTCACAGCGGCAATCTGAAGCATATTGAAAAGGCCCGGTTCCTTGCCTTCCGTCCTGCTCAGAAAATTTGCCCTTGCTGTTGGGTTCTGCCTATCATGATTGAAAGAGCAGTCTCTGTTCTCCATCTGTGCCTTACACTGCAAGCCCGCGAACCACCTCCAACATGCGGTCTTCAGGTCTGGCTCTCTCTGTCTCTTCCAACCGGCAACTCTGTTTGTGTACGTGGCTTGTGCGCCAACAGGTACACCGCCTGCCTGTGCCGTATGTGCCTCCGTGAGCGAGTCCATGTTTGAGCATGCACTCATCACTTCTTGAAACAGTGCTGACGGAGCAACGCTTTGAACCGTATTTTCGAACACGTGTGTCTCGAGGAAGTTCTTGGACTTCACTGAGCTAAACGTCGAGCATTGTTGTATGAGCTGAGTAAGCTTACTCGGGTTAACTGTGTGTAACGCCGAAAAGAAATAGAGGATGATCGACTTGCGGCCATAGAATAGCCCATAGGAGGAAACTACCTCCGTAAGGGTCGCCGCCAAGCCAACAGCACTCCTCAAACTCATCGCCACTGTCTCAAAGATTTCAAATCCTATGAGAGTACCAGTGCAGAGATGCTGGTATCCATGAGATTGAAAATATGAAATGAGTGTGGCCACCGCCAGTTCACACTGAGCGTCTAGGCCTGTTGCATTGTTTCTCTTAATCTCCTCCTTCTTTCTCAAAAACTTGTACTGTGTCAGATCAAATCCCTCCGAGACTAGAGATTGGTCAAAAACAGTAACAAGGGCCTCGTATTCCTGCGTTTCGTCGCAAGGAAAAGCCTTCATGCAGGCATTGATCTCTTTGAGCTTGCTCAAAAGCGAAGCATCAGAGTCTTTGTCTGAGCTCGTCTTGGCATATAGCATGAGACTTGCCACTCCTCCTTTCTTCCCCTTGAAGGCATTTATGATGTTCTGTCTGTCCTTCTTCTCCGTGTTTGTGACCACCACCGTAGTTGAGCCCGAGGGTGCAGGGGCTGGTGGGGCAGGAGCTGGTGGGGTCAAATATGTCGGAGGGTGTGTCTTTGCACCACTCACTTTTGCTTTCATTCTTTCCAGTCTCATCGTCTTCTCGAACTCCTCATTCTCTTTCGCCTTCTTCTTCTCAGATATCACCAGCTTTTGAGCATGAGTGATAAAGGCCACCAATTCAGAAGCAGATCTGAGAAAATTATATTTCTCCACATATTGGTCAACACCTGCTTTGTTGGCGACCGGTGGTGCGTTACTAAGTGATTTAAGGACAGAGTGATCCTTGGTAGGAATCCATCTCTTCCATGCCTCCTTGTGCAGTAACGCACCCATCAACAGTCTGATCTTGGTCAGAACTCTGTCGGTCTTCTCTAACTCATCAATCACAGGATGAGTTTCTCCTGCTGCCTTAATGCTTTTTTCCATCTCTGCCTTCCCCTCCTCCAAGGCCTTTATTTCCATTGTAAAAAAATGAAATATGCCACTCGAGTTTTTCGAACCCAGATTGGTCTTCATTTTTGTTACATCGACTGCCTCCTGACCAGTCGCGAGGAATCTGGCCGTTGCTCTTGGGTTTGTGTACTGGAGGTAACCCTCACATCGTGGGCCGTATGTACGTTCCCAAATCAGGGTTTGAGTGTACACCCCAAAGATAGCATCGAGTAATTCAAGGTGGGTGTGTGTGTCCCCAAACTTGATATGCTGTATCTTCTTTCTCTCTTCTGGATCAGAGACCAGTTTGCCGAGGAGCTGTGCTGTGTTTGATAATAGGATATAGACATCCTTTTTAGCACGACTTTTCTCTCTTCTTTGATCCTGAGGGATCCACACATAGGTATCCTTCTCTACCCCCATCTTGTTATCAAACTCTTCTTTAGTGAGGTCATAGTGGTCTTGCACCCACTGTTGTTCCTCCACTGTGATCTCCTCTCCATCACTATGAATCAAGTCGATCATTTTTCGTCCTCCTCCTCCCGTGTAGGCAGGTGGTAAGGGATTACCATATGCTCCTCCTCCTCCCGTCTCTTCTTGTTCAAATCCTCCTTCATCTTCGTCTCCTCCATATCTTCCTTCATCATCCCAGCCCTCTTCTACTCCTCCTCCTACTCCTTCATCTCCTCCTCCTCCTTCATTCAATCCTCCTCCTCCTCCTTCATTCAATCCTCTTCCTCCTCCTCCTCCTGCTTCTTCTTCTTCTCTTCTTTGATCTGCCTCCGAGAATTCACTCACTTCGGCGGTCTCTGTCGACATGATGTCGTAGTAGTGATCAACAGGAGGACAGTGTCAGCTCCTATGTTTGGTTTTTGTTCGTTTGTGTTCTGTTCCTCCTTCAGTCGATTGACTAGTGAAGAGAGAAACTAATAGAGAGGGTAGGATAAGATTCCCTGTCCTCTATGAAACACTGTTTGTATGTTTGTTTTTGTTTGAGAAAAATAGTCTTTGAGACTTTCTCCGATTTCTTGTTCTCCTTACTCAGATTACTTTCTCCTCCTTCTTTTCTATATTGTATCTAGTATGAGGCACTTGGACCTACACACAGATAGTAATAGAGAAGCTAGAAAAGCTCTCCTTGAGAAGTCGACAGTCGGTCGGATAGGTTCTCAGACCTACCTTTAGAAAACGATCAGAGATTTGCAAAAATACTCTGACGTATGTGTGAGATAATGCAGATAAATGCACAAACTAGAAGGGTAGAGTGTTGTGCTCCTGTCCGTATGCTTGTTTGTGTTTTGTGTGTGTTCCTTCACTCTTCTGTCCACCTCCTTCTTCTTGGTCTCTGTGTGAGAACAGCAAGAACGACAGAGAGTTTGTATCTGATGTCTCCTTGTGAGCACACAGATACTGATTGGGCTAGAGGGTACGAGACACCTGCTTGAGACAAATCAAATTATTTGTTTTGTGAAAGAGTTATGAGGGAGCTGTGTTGGAGTATTTGTTTTCGTCTGACGTCCCCGTGTGAGACAGGTCAGTGAAAATTCACTCTGTTGCCTGTGTGGCAAAGCAGAAAGAAATCACCCTAGTGATGTGGACTCCAAATGTAATGCCCCCAACGATAGCTCGTAAAAAGTCGGTAATACAACCAAACACAGTCCTCAAGAATGAGAATGATGTCTCGTTGTATTAGCTCAGTGAAGCCAAAAAGGAAAACGGCAACAGACCAGGAATAAAATAGCATCAGGTCCAATCCGGACAAATAATACTGAAAAACAAGCTGGTGCACCTGTCACCAGGAAAAGGTATTTTTTACCGGCTATCCGGGGGGTGATGCCTACAAGGCTGAAGCGGTCCGTGGACGGCTTGCTACCTCTGTGCCGGAACAGTATTTAGATATATGTTCTAACAATACTTAGTCGTAACTCAACTCAGTGGCAGAAGCCTGACAACCGATAATTTCACTACATAATGTAAGTCAGTGAGTGCCGGCGACAGTTTTACTATTACACACTTTACTGTCAGAAGGTATTGGAAAGAGCAGAGAAGGTTTCATTACATCTATATCGTCACACAACCCCGAAGATGCACTGCGCCGACTCATCCACTTGCTCCACGGCTTTGCGGAAAATCTTTAATGTCGTAATGTTTAAAAATTTATTTATGTAATTTGGAGGGACAGAAAGAGTGGAAGGAATATGGGGAAGGAACGAAGATGAAGGGGCTCGAAAAGGCGGGAAAGGAAGGTAGGAAGGGCAGGAAGGGAAGGGAAGGAGACGGAAGGGACTTCCATTTCCCCCTTACGCTTCCCACTCATCCCTACGTATGTATAATATGTATGCAATTCACTGAACTTCACTGTGCAGTTGCTCTTGCACTTTTGATGAAATCACTTTTAATAATATCGCTTACTATCTAGGATAACTTTGAAACATTTAGAATGAATTAGTTTCACTGTAACACCCACGGTATACTGCATCGTTATTTCGCTATTAGTTTTTACGGGAAGAGTGGCAAGAATTTTCTTCTTAAAAGTGTTCCCGTACCCCCTTTCCTTTCTTAATTCCTTTTTCCTGTTTCTCCTTGCTCGCTTTCTTTCCTTCATTCCACTCTATTTGCTTTTCTTTTAATTTTCCTCCCTCCTCTTTCCCTTTCACTTCCACTTTCCTGTTCCCTTGCGCTCTCCCTTCCCTCTTCCCTTTCCCTTGTGAAAGGGGGAGGGGAAAAGGTTAACAAAAATAAGTGGCACTGCATGGGCAGCCGCACATTAAAAATATGACGACTCGAGGCAGTGGATATCTTGGAAGAGAAAAATAATCGAATTATGAACCATGTTTATTTATTGGTGTGGTAAGACTTAACTCTAGCCCCACAACTGCGCGGTTTATTAACCTCGGTTAAAACTTGAGTGGCAGCAGTGAAGACTATGACTACTTGCTGGGAAGAGAATAAAAACAATGAGAAAGAGGGGAGCGAGGGAGCGAGGGAGGGGGTTATTCCCAGCCGTAGAATTCCTTCCTCATTTCGTTATCTTCCTGCACGCCGATGAAGGGCTGCCACCAAAATCGACATGAGCGATCAAAGAGCAAGCTACAGCAACATGCAAAAGTACTTGCAAAGACCTTTCTGGGGTACTCGATTTCTTGTTTGGGAGCAGGCGTCATCATGGCCGGTCCACCACAGCGTGGGCAGCGTCCGCGTGAGACATGGAAGTACGCGTCCGGGCAGTTATGGCAGTACCTCGCCTACAAAACAGTAATAGCACCAATAACGATTTGCCAATCTGACGCAAAAGAACGGGTCGATGAAAGAAAAACTTAACTTTAACTTCAGTCACAAGGGAACTTACATTAGGATTTGGTCCACCCATCAAGTCAACACTTTTATATCTGCAGCAGCGACAGCAAAAGATTGGATTTTTTTTTCTTTTCCCCTTCAAGGGCGAGCGCACATTCAATGCAAGACTAATGCATGTGCGTTTGAGCTGAGCTGTAATGTAGAACTCTCAGCACGAGCGAAAATCAATCTT
>WBZZ01005712.1:22500-97500 GCA_019918135.1 Paulinella micropora
GTTTTATTCCGGGCTCAACAAGCGAGAAAGGGCACCCTGAGGGAACAGGATTGTGCTTCCCGTCGCTATTTCGGCATGTGACTCATAGGCGTATGGCTAGGCACACATAAGGCACCCCACCACGGGCCCAGCACACCCACACCATCCCCTAATTCTCTGTCTGTCGACAGATGGCACCCATTTCAAAACATCAAGCCCAAGGGAGGGTCAGTGACACCACAAGTGGCCTTGGTTCACTTCGTGGAGTAAGTGATGAGATCAACTGATGAGATATCGACTAATGTCAGAAAAAAGGAGTTTCTGATTTCGTCAACCAAGGAAGTCTGTAAAGTATTGACCCGATGCCCAGCTAAGCCGTGATGTTTGCACGGAAGGGACTGATACAGGCGATACCAAAGCTCCCTAGTACCAGGCGGGGCCAGGGCTCGTTCCATAAACAGATTGATAGATTGATAGATAGATAGATAGATAGATAGATAGATAGATAGATAGATAGATATAATACATACATATATATCCATGTATGTACATATGTGTATGTATGTATGTATGTCTGTCTGTCTGTGTCTGTATGTATGTATGTATGTATGTATGTATGTATGTATGTATGTATATCTTTAATGTAGATCAGGATACACTATAACATACTTTGGATAGATAGTTTCTAGTGCTTCGAATGCCTCCTTATCATCTGTTTTATTAGAAAATAACAACATAATAGCATTATGAAATGCCACTGACGGCTTAGCATTACTGTCAAAAAGTCAGACACAAGAGCATATATTCTATTCTCTGTATTAGCCACTTTCAACTGTCTCAAAAACTTTTTGTCGTTTTCATTCCACATCACAAGTTGTATATTGAACATGCCTATTTTTCTCTGTATGTGAAATTATTGTTCATTTTTGATGTCTTCATTCAATTATCATTTATGTTTTTCAGACCTGTCCATTCGTATATTATAATACAAGCATCAAAAACATATAATACAAACACAGGAAAACAGAAAAGACACAGAAAAAAAACAACAACAAAAAAGCATACACAATATTAACAAATTTCCAACACTAAGCATAATAAGACAGATTTGGACAAAAGAATAACACACAACATATAAACGAAGTTTATACATGTTTTTATAATCAAAATATGATGCGTGTTGTTCTTTTGTCCAAAATCTGTCTGATTGTGCTTACTTTGTTGAAATTTGTTACCGTTGTGTTTTTTTTTTTCTTTTTTTTTAATGTGTGTTTTCTGTTTTCCTGTGTTTGTTTTATATGTGTTTGATGCTTGTATTATGATATACGAATGGCCAGGTCTGAATATATATATATATATATAAAGAGAGAGAGAGAGATAGATAGATAGATAGAGAGAGAGAGAGAGAGAGATGGACATCAGAGTACATCGAAAGAAAGAAAGGAAAAGAAAAAAAGAAAAGAAGAAAAGAAAGAAAGAAAAGAAGAAAGAAAGAAAGAAAGAAAGAAAGAAAGAAAGAGAAAGAAAATAAATAGGACGACGCAAGGAAGGAAGGAGGAAGGAAAGCAAGGACGCAACGAAAGAACGCAAGAAGCAAGCAAGGAAAGGTAAGTTTTGTGTTGAGTTTGCTGCGCGCACACGTGCTATTGCGTTAGCTAACGTACTGCCACGTGCCAGCTGCAGCCGCGACGGCTACGTGGTTTATTAACGGCTGCCGTTTAATTGGTTAACGGTTACGACGTTAACGGTTAAACTGCTGACGGCCACAACGCGCCGCAGCTTGTTGGCGCCGCAGCTATCTATCTATCTATCTATCTATCTATCTATCTATCTATCTATCTATCTATCTATCTATCTATCTATCTATCTATCTATCTGTCTATCTGTCTGTCTATCTGTCTGTCTATCTATCTATCTATCTATCTATCTATCTATCCATCTTTTTTTCTCTAGTCGTTCGTCGTCGTTCGTTGTCGTTCATCGTAGTTCGTCATCGTCTTCCTCATCGTTCGTAGTCGTTCGTCGTCATTCGTCGTGGTCGTGGTCAGTGTGTCACGCACGTGCTTTTTCTACATAAAGCTACGCACGTGGCGGACAGGCGTGCGAAGCTAGTATGTCGTGCGCGTCCACGGCGGTCTGGTGCGTGGGCTGTCTCGTCGCGCTACCGTCCTGTTGCATAGTCACACCTGCTCTAGTCTGTCACGTCCTTTCCGTCAGCAGCAGTCAGCCGTCCGTTTGAGTCTGCCGCGTCCTTCCCGTCAGCAGCAGTCAGCCACGTCGTCTTTGGTCTTGAAGTACTAAGTCTGCCATACCTTCCCGTCATCAGCAGTCAGCCACTCGTCTTTAGTCTGCCGCGTCCTTACCGTCATCAGCAGTCAGCCACGTCGTGTTTGGTCTTGAAGTACTAAGTCTGCCATGCTTTCCGCCAGCAGCAGTCAGCCGTCCGCTTTATTCCCGCTATCAGAAGTCAGCCTGTCGTCTTTGCTGCTGTCCTTTCCGTCAGCCGTCGTCGTCTTTGGTCTAGCAGTATTTAGTCTGCCGTATCTTCCTGTCAGCAGAAGTCAGCCAGTAGTCTTTGGTCTGCTGTCCTTTCCGCCAGCAGAACGTCAGCCCGTCATCGTCTTGTTCTAGCAGTTCTTAGTCACCTTCCTGTCAGCACAAAGTCAGCCGTCGTCTTTGCAGCAGCACTCGGTTGTTCTTCTTTGTCATCCCGTCCTGCTCGTCTTTTTGGCCTAGCACCAGTCATTTCCGTACATCGTATGTGATGTTGCATCAAGTCGTTCGTCCTTCTCGCCTTTGGTCTAGCAGCGCTCAGCCAGTTCTTCACTACTATTTTGAGTGTGTGTGCGTGCGTGTGCGTGTGTGTGTGTGTGTATTTAACTGCCGTGCTTGTGTGTCGTCTTGCGCCAGTCCCTGCGTCCCCAACTTTGCAACATATGCAAGTTTTTTCTTCATTTTGCATACGATAACCTGTTAGACCACTATGATTAATATAATGACATATGATAGCTACAACACTCAAACAGCAGTACTACAGCTTTAATAAGAAAAGGCGCCAACAGAACACGCCACGCCGGTAACTTGACTGGCCGGATCGTAAGTAATGGCTCTACCGATACCGTTACTCTGATACGGCCGGTCCTTAACTATTAATTAAGATTATAGTTACAACAATATAAGATTCGTATCACTCTTATTTACTTGCATCACATGCTTCCTTTTCAGCTCTACGAAAAGCAGGCGTTCTTTATTATTAACCGGCAATCGTCAGGTAGTGGAAAATTTGAAGTTATTGTATTGTAACTAGTCCATTCTATCTCTGCTGCTTCCCACTCACCTTTACGAGTGTCAAGTATTTTATTACTACAAATCAGTGCTTGCGTAAAAAAAATTATTAATATTGAAAAGTTGGGGGGGGGGGGGGAAACTTCAAAAAAAAAGACCTATATTAATATCATATATTGTTTATCTACGCAAGCAGTTTTTTTTATATTAATATTATTAATAATAAAATAGTGAGAAAGGAAAAGAAAAGATAAGGGAGAAACTTACTTGGGAGGGGAGGGAAAGGGCAAGAGAGTGAAGAAAAAAACTGTAGTCCTGCCAAAAAATTACCAACTTGAAATATTAATATCTTCGCAAAATTTTGCACAGCGAAAAAATATGTGATTTTGCGGCGCTGCAAAGTCAAACAGAAAATCAAGGTGCACAGTGCGGCCTTCACTTCAAAAGCTACGTATGTCGATAGGCCTGTCTGGTCAAATATTTTTTGCGACAACATAATGAAGGCGGCTTTGGCAACCTTGCATGTGGGAAAAGACCATGAGCTCCCTGATTATGTGGTCTTTTATCTTTCTCTAGTTTCTTTTTAGTTTTTCATTGTTCTTTTTTTTTCTCTTTATCTGTTTATTGCACTCTGCCTTCTTTTTTTTGTAACTTTTTCGAATTTGCTGGAAGCTCCTTCCTTTCTTTCACTTCTTGTTTGTGTTCATTGTGAAATAATGTGTTGCGCATGTGTATCTGTTCTGAATAGGCCAACTATAAAGGCGACTCGCTCGATTCCGAAACAAAAATCTGGGGGGGAGACTGGCGCTATTACACTCGCCAAGGGACTGCAGGTCTCACAGACTATACATACATAAAGACATTACTCCTTCAGGTCAGGACTACAGCCATTGTGAGACAACGGACTGTAATATTTATGAAATGTTGGTGTTTGGTACAGGTCTAACAGTGAATCTCTCTCTCTCTCTCTCTCTCTAGATCTCTCTTTCTCTCTTCTTCTTCTTCTTCTTCTTCTTCTTCTTCTTCTTCTTCTTCTTCTTCTTCTTCGCTTTTATTGAGAGAACAATTTTTGCAATTGGACTCTGGGAACGTCCACGTGAAAAGTATAGCTAGTAAGTTATACATTTATCAAAGGTGGAAACCTAGTTATTCAGTTGAGCGTATTAAGGAAGATATTAATATTAAAATTAGTATTCAGCGGCTTAGTATGAATATTGTATTATAGTTATTAAAATTAATATTTTTGCTTAGATATATTGCGCGGTGATATATATTATTATGTTATGTCATGGATATATGCAATTGTAAAGCTGTAGTCGTATAACGTATGTGTGGCGCCCCCCCCCCTCTCTTCTCTTTTTTTATGAGAAAAATGAAAGAGAGGGGGGGGGGGGGGAAGTTGGGAGTGGGCGTGGTTGACCATATACGTCGATTGATTCGGAGAGTTCTTCTTCAGGTAGCAGACAAAGGAGCAAGTCTAGTGTTCTTCTCCTCTCCCCCCCCCCTCACTTTTTCTCTCTCTCTCTCTCTCTCTCTCGCGCGCGCACGCGTGTGCGTATGTTATATGTATTATGATGTTTCTTGGTGTTTTAGTATATATGCAGTTAGTGCTTTTTTGAATGGTTTGATTTTTGTTTCATCTGTTATATGTTTTGGGATTGACTTCCATTGATCTGCAAAGATCTTGGTGAGGTATGGGTCTTTGTGGTTAACAAAGAGGCTGCCTTTTGTTGTGTATCGGGTTTTGTATGGATGTATGGTATTGATTGGTGTAAAGGTGTTATTGTGGAGTGGTCTGTTGAGGTGTTTTTAAGGGTAAATGAATGGGTGATTTTCTATGCATACACGGAGGGTATATAGGTGGGTGATGTCGAGCAGTTTGAGTTGATTTAGGATTGGTTTGGTATGTGCGCGGTAGTGTGTTTTTGCAATTATTCTGATTATTTTTTATGTATTTTTATGAGTGGTTGTATATATTTCTTTTTGTTGTCATGCGTCCCCCAGATGGAAATGTTTTGTATAAGGTGTGGATATATGTGTGTATAGTATAGTTGTTTCATTATTTTTATGTTTAGATATTTTTTAGCATATAGTAATGAGTTGATTGTGGGTTGGAGTTTACGGATTATGTTGTTAATATGTTGGTCATATTTAAGGTTATGTTGTAGTGTTATGCACAGGAGTTTTGCGTGTTGGCATTGCTCGAGGGTGTGGTTGTTTATTGTTATTGTGGTATTTTGTTTTGTTTGATGGAAAATTGTGTATGTTGTTTTTGTTGGGTTGGGTACTAGGTTATTAGAGTGGAAGTAGTTGATTAATTTCGTTATTTCTGTTTGTGTTTTTTCTTGTAGGTTTTTAGGATTTTTAGCTGTTATTATGAGTGTGGTGTCGTCTGCATATGTGTATACTGTTCCTTGTTGTATAATATTGATTATGTCATTTATGTAGAGTAGGAAGAAGGTGGTTGAGAGTGTGCTGCCTTGTGGGATGTGTGATGGTGCGTTTGTGGGACTTGGCATATTGTGTATGGACTTCTTGAATGCGATTCGAAAAGTAGAATGCAAAGAACTGGACTGTGTCTTCGTTGAAATTGAAATTTCGTCGAAGTTTGTCCAGTAGCTTTGAATGTTCTACTGTGTCGTATGCTTTCGAGAGATCTACATAGGGAGCTAGTACTAGCTCTTCTTTGTCTTTATGTTTTTGTATTTGGTTTATTATGGTTTGGACTGTCATGGTTGTGCTTGAGTTAGGTCGAAATGCGTGTTGTGTATGTGATATTATGTTGTGTTTTGTTAGGTGGTCCATTATTTGTTTATTTATTATTGTGTCAAATACTTTAGCTATTATGGGTAGTAATGATGTCGGTCTGTAGTTGGCTGGCATGCTTGTGTCGCTGGCTTTGTATAGTTCCATTACTTTTGTTGTTTTGAGTGCATCTGGGTATTTATTTTCATTTATGGCTTTCTTGAAGAGGTTGGTAAGTATAGGTGTGAGGAAGGCGTGCATGTCTTTTATAAGTGTTGGTTTTATTTTGTATATGTCCTCTGCTTTACCTCTGTTTATTTTTTTTACGTGTTTTGTTTACAATGTCTTCTGTTGTGTTATGTAGTTTGAAACTTGGATGTGTTTGTTTGTTTTCTTCCGCTCTCTCTTCTTGTTGTTGTTTATGTTCGGTTGTCGGTATGCTGTTGCTTGTTTTTTTGCCTATTGTTATGTAATGATCGTTGAGTGCGTTTGCTATTCTATGGGGTCTGTGTATGTTTTGTTGTTGTACTGTATCGTGGTTGGCGACGCTCTCGGTGGTTTGTTGTTAGGTACTAACTCTCTGAGTTTTCTGTGTTGTTTCTTTGGGTTCTTTTTGTTTTCTTCTAGCGTCTTCATTACTTCATCGTTTTTGGCTTTGTGTATTATTTTGTCGACTTTGTACCTCTGTGTCCTGTATGCAGGTTTGTTTTCTGTTGTCGGGTTATCTCTCCATTTTTTATATAGTAGGTGTTTTTTTGTTATTTGCCTCTTTATTATGGGGCTGCACTAGCTTTTTCTTCTATTGCATTGCTTGGGTTTTCGTTCGAAGTGTTCTATGACTTTTGTTATTGTTGTTTGTATGTCTCTAAACTTTTGGTTTGTGTCGCTGCTTTCTGTGTTGTTCTGTGTGATGTATTCTAACTGTGTTTTGAGGTTTGCTAGGATTGCGTCTTTATTTTTGTCGTATATGTTTTTGGTGAGTCTGGGTGTATTGTCTGTGTCTGGCTTTCTTGTGTGGGTGTGTATTATGCGTATATGGGGTGGTGGTCTGATATGCATGGGCATATGATGTTTGATTCTATGTTGGCATTGATGTTGGTGATTATCATCTCTATGAGTGTATGGGATGTTGTGTGGACCATGTCGTGTCTTGTTGCTTTTGTTATTGTTGTGTAGAGGTTGTTGTGTACCATTAGGTTTTGAAAGTCTGTGTGTGGTCTCTCTCTCTCTCTCTTTCTTAGCTTCTTGTCTCTCCTCTCTTTCTCTTTCTCTCTCCTCTCAGTTTCTCTTCTCACTCTCCGTCTCTCCTCTCTCGATCTCTCCTCTCTCTTAGACTCTTGTCTCTCCAGGACCTCTCTCTTAGCTTCGAATTCTTGTCTCCTCTTCTCTCTCTCTCTCTCTCTCTCTCTCTTTCTCTCTTCTCACTTTCCCACCCTCTCTTCTCTCTCTTCTCCCTCTCTCTCACTCACCTTCCCAAACGTTTAACAACAAACATGCATATAAAATGTACACATATACATATTATACATACACATTTATATGTGCTCATACGTACTAATCATACACAACATGTCAATATACTCACATAATATTGATATTATACATCATTTTAATGCTACTGTACGCGACACATTATTCTTTGATGGTACGCTGCCCGCGCGGTAGGATAAATGGCTAAATATGTGTTGTGCAGGAGAACAAAACATTGCGGACATTATATCTGGGAAATGACGCTATCGGAGATACAGGCGCCAGTGCACTCGCAACAGCTCTCAAGGTACCTCCAGCGCCTTTGCAATATGTTGGGCTCCTGCCGGTCCGATCCCATTTTCTTGGAGGTTGAGAGATAAGAGTAGAATTGACCTAAAACAAAGTTGCTATTAAAATCTTGCTACCGCGCGGGCCGGTAGCATGCAAGAATCTCAGCATTACACTGTGAATGATATTAGGTGAACACTAGCCTGGTTACACTCGTCCTCTACAACAACATGATCTGCGCCGCAGGCGCAACAGCAATTGCAAAGGCCCTGCAGGTACCTTAAGCGCGTCTTCAAATGCTGCTGCACCTTGATCTCCAATGTTGTTGCTTACAATATTTAGAGTCTGCAGAACCTTGTTTGCCTGCAGTGACATCACAAATGCAATTTGTTAGGCATGCTACCTCGGCGCGGGTAGCAATGTCTACTGTTTTACTCCATCTGAGCGAATGTTATAGCCACTCAATCCAAGCTCCAGCAGAGTTGCATTCGCCTATTACATACAGAAGAGTTCGCTTTACCATTGCTTCCGGGGCCCGGTTGCATGGCATCGCATGTGTGTTTCATGTGTGCAGGTCAATAGCACGTTGACTAGCCTGGACCTCGGCGGCCACAACGAAATAGGTAATGAAGGGAAACAGGCGATCGAAACGTTACTGCGCAGAAACAATGAATGGGCAAGGCTCCATGAGCATGCTCGAAGTGTCATGCCGGAAATCTATGAAGCCTTGCAGCAGTTCACTCCCGGATATGCACCTGCATAGCTTACTACAGTGAGCCTGACTGCTCAGTTGCGATTGCAGAGGAACTTGCGACTCTTTCTCTTCTCTCGCCCTCCTCCTCCTCTTCCTCTTCTTCTTCTTCTTCTTCTTCTTCTTCGCGATTGTTCTTGTCTTCTAGATCTTCTTCTTCGTCTTCTTCTTCGTCTTCTTCTTCGTCTTCTTCTTCGTCTTCTTCTTCGTCTTCTTCTCGTCTTCTTCTTCTTCTTCTTCTTCTTCTTCTTCTTCTTCTTCTTCTTCTTCTTCTTCGTCTTCTTCTTCGTCTTCTTCTTCGTCTTCTTCTTCGTCTTCTTCTTCGTCTTCTTCTCCTTCTTCTTCTCCTTCTTCTTCTTCTTCTTCTTCTTCTTCTTCTTCTTCTTCTTCTTCTTCTTCTTCTTCTTCTTCTTCGTCTTCTTCTTCGTCTTCTTCTTCGTCTTCTTCTTCGTCTTCTTCTTCGTCTTCTTCGTCTTCTTCTTCGTCTTCTTCTTCGTCTTCTTCTTCGTCTTCTTCTTCGTCTTCTTCTTCGTCTTCTTCTTCGTCTTCTTCTTCGTCTTCTTCTTCGTCTTCTTCTTCTTCGTCTTCTTCTTCTTTGTCTTCTTCTTCGTCTTCTTCTTCGTCTTCTTCTTCGTCTTCTTCTTCGTCTTCTTCTTCGTCTTCTTCTTCGTCTTCTTCTTCGTCTTCTTCTTCGTCTTCTTCTTCGTCTTCTTCTTCTTCTTCTTCTTCGTCTTCTTCGTCTTCTTCTTCTTCGTCTTCTTCGTCTTCTTCTTCTTCTTCTTCTTCTTCTTCTTCTTCTTCTTCTTCTTCTTCTTCTTCTTCTTCTTCTTCTTCTTCTTCTTCTTCTTCTTCTTCTTCGTCTTCTTCGTCTTCTTCGTCTTCTTCCTCTTCCTCTTCCACTTCTTCTTCTTCTTCTTCTTCTTCTTCTTCTTCTTCTTCTTCTTCTTCTTCCTTGAAGAAAAGAAAGGCAGAACGAAGCAAAAAAAGATACAAGAAGGTAAAGAAAGGAAAGAAATGAAGGGAAAGAAAAATAACTTTCAAGTTGTCTCAATACAGGGTTGATACTTAGTCTATGATTTAAATATAATCAACTTACGAGCGGCGGCTGCAAAAGAACTATTATAAGCAGCAGCAGCAGCAACCACAACCACAACAACAGCAGCAGCAGCAGCAGATATGAAAGAGATCCGGATTATCCAAGAAACAGTTTCATAATATTTCAACAGCTGACTGAGTAACTGTTGTTCAGTGGAAAAGGGAACTTATTTTTGGTTAAACTAAATGAAGTTTAAGTGGGTGTTTTTACTGATATCTGTTTCAGTGAAAGTTAACTGTCATAATGACTCATTATTAATATACCGTCACTCACTGTATGATACGAGTGGGAAGCGTAAGAGGAAAAATCACTTTGATTATAATTCTGAAAAGAGAACTGATATCAAAACATTAAAGTATGATTTTAAATCAAGTTCTTATATTGCCGGCCCACCCGGTATATAATGGCATTACCCGATGTTCCGGTCTGTTCGGTTATCCTTAGCTTGGAGAATACGGAGTCCCTTCTACGTTAGGTATTCCTCATTCTACAAGTAGTTAGATAGTTGTTATATTATTAAATATTGAGTCACTGTAACATTGGAGTCGCTAATAAAAACATGGTTTACTGGGTAAGGAAAATTTTCCTTGTTACTCGGAAATTGTTGGGACATCCGAGGCTATGATTTGGAAAAATCAGCACAGATTCGAAGTTGCGACACGGGAACTTGTTTTATGGAAAACATTGTATTGTATTTACTGATGGTCTTTGGATGTTTTTGGGTGAATATGTATGGGGACTATGCATTTCTTGCGTCACTTTTGGGTACTCGTGTGTTTTCGTTGATGAGCAAGGATTGCAGTGTATGAGACACACACATCACTTGGCGGGAAGTCACTTTTGACACGAGAACTTGGAATTTAACGTGGAATATGGTGATATTTATATGCAGATATGTTTGGTGATTAAGTTCTAGGGGTTCGTTATGTCACGGTTTCTGAGCCTTGTGAGCGATGAGCAGTGGTTGCTGTGCTTACATGTCAAAGGGATACAACTCACATGACACGTCACCCTCCGAAAGGTGATGGAAAACCGTATGCAAACTGTTGGTTGTATGTTTTCTGTGGCTTATATTGATATGGTCACGTGTTTTTATGATGAGTGGTGGAGTGGCATCACTGCCAGGAAGGACATGGCAGGTTGGGTGGGACTCACAGAGTGTCATGGCGGAAAGGAAGTCATGAAGAAGGAACAAAGACATGGGATAACATGTCACAGGGGGGAACACAGGATGGATTTGAAGGCTTGGAGGGTTCAATAACGATATGACATGGCATATGGATGGGTTTATTGGGAAAAAGAGACAAAGGGGAGTAAGGAGGAATGGAGATGTCAGGTTGGTCTAGAGGACGGCTGAGATGGGACGGATTATGCCCACAGTCACACGGAATTGGAGGATGGAAAGTGGCGGGAACCACACAGGATAAAAAGGGGAAACAAGTGGTGGAGTTGGAATGGGGGAAAACACAAGAGGCATGACAAAACAGGACGAAAACAAGGAAGGCATCATGCTGCAAAATTCCTAGTGGAAAACCACGCTTTTTGCGGGTGACAACCTCTGAGGTGGTGAAGACAAAAAGGGGCAGCCTTTTCAAGGGGTTTTACGGGCTTTTACAAAGGATGGAATACTGCCCATATCGGTCATATCAGTACCCTTCAAGTCCTTATTTTCTTTTTCGCTCTAAGTGCGTAGAGTGGGAAGCTCAGAGGGAGTGTGGGGTGTGGGAATAAGGAAGACATGGGCTAGACGATACAGGGTATTATATCTACGTTAGGTGTACGACACCAGTATGGATTTGGAAGGGAAGGGAGATGATGGTGGCAAGGGGGAGAAAGAAGGAAAGGAGGAAAAAGGACAGCCAGACCCGTGGCGTGAGGCATGGGAGGAGGAGAACTAGGAAGGAGAAAAGGGAATGTCGGAAAAGGGGGAAATAAGAATAGGGAAGGATATACTTATACATAAGCATGTGGCTGAGGCCACGCAGGAATATAGGATGCTGCGGGAGGAGGTGCGGAAATGGATAGACCAAGGGGACATATGTCGAAGGGAGTCGGAGAGGACAAGTCGGTTGATGGAACTGGCAGACGTCACGAGAAAGGTTCTAGAGGATGTGGCTAGGGTGAGACGAGCACGTTATATGTGGAACCAGGAGATGAGGGTAGTTCGGGGGCAATATAAGGAGGCGAGGGCAGCCTGGGAGAAAGAGAAACGGGGAAGGGAAAAGGGAATGGACAAAGGGGATGAACAACCTTCCAAGACGGCTAAGAAGGAGGAATGAGTGACACGGGGGATATGATACATACTTATCTACGTTAGGTATGGAAAAAGGGGGCAAGTTCGAAAGGAAATATCTGACGAGGAGAAGGAGGACAGTGGAGAGACGAGTGAAGAGCACGGAGGAACAGGAGGATTGTGGGTATGGAAAGGCGCTGGCATCTTGGGCCAGTCGACAATATTTTCTCATACAGAAATGGGTTCGAAAGGGGGATCCTTACTTTACGGAGTCGGATCTACAAAAGGCGGAGGAGGAGTATGTGAGAGCCATGGTGGCTTGGGAGGAATTTCAGAGGAAGGAGGAATGGGCAAAAATGGAGAAGGATGACAGGAAAGAGGAGAGGAGGCGGAAGAGAAGGAGAGTGGGAGAGCAACAACCGGCACAGGACACAGCACTTGCCACTTCTACGTTAGGACACACGTCACAGGATGGAGCAAACGGGAGATAAGGATAGAGCTGACGGAGGAGAAAAAGTAGTTGGGACAGATAAGGGGGGTGGAATATAAAATGGATGAGGAAGCACGGCGGTTCATAGACGAGATGGGAGATAAGTGGAGTGAACGGGTGGGGGCAATTTTGGAAACGGAACGGATGACGAAGGATACAAGGTGGATGGCAATCAGACAATTATGGGAATTACGATGGCGGTGGTATAAGGAGAAGGAGGGTTTATGGAAGCTATTCGCCGAATCACTGATTCTGAAGAGGCGAGATGTCAATATATTTTTATGGCCTTATTAACGAAGGTGGGGGAGAAATGGGTAGCGGAGGGAGTACATACGGCGTGGGCTTGCGCCACAGGGAAGGCAGCACATGCTAAGAAATGGTTGCAGACTCTCAGAGGACCGTCGGGGGAAGACAGTTGGACACTGTTCGTCGAACCATTACGGGTGAGGGGTATAATCGAGAGGGTGGAGAATCAGGCACCAGGCAACGATTGGGACAGTAGGGAGACACAGAAATGGCTTCAACAGCTGCGGGTGGATGTGGGACAATGGACACAACAGGAAAAGAAAGTTAAAGAAGAAGGGATGGCGGGAAAGGAATTGGGAAGAGAGACGACAAGCCACACGCAGATGGAGGAAATGGCAGTGGATGAGGAAGTGGAACGAGTGACACAGGAACTGAAGATGGCGAGGGATGCAAGAATGAGGGTGAAGGACGAGGAGCTGAAGGAGGAGTTGGAAGTGGAACGGGAGATACGGGAAGATCCGGATAATGACGCGGGGGATCAAGTAATAGAATTGGCTCAGGCATGGGAACAGGGACGGGAGAGAGCACAACAAAGTAAGGATGTGGTGGAGGCAACAAGATGGGAAATTATAAGGAGGAGATGGGAGAAGAGGACGAGTACAATGCCACATGCAATGAGGGAACCCTGCTGGGCCCATTATAAGGAAACTGAGGAGGCACATGGACAGTATGCACGTATACAGGAGGTAGAGCGGAAGTTGGGAGGCTTGATACAGAGTATTAGTCTGTCAGGGGAAGTCGTGCTTTCGGGCACAGTGGAAGAAGCAAAGGGTGGGAGAAGCGATGGCGTGGGGAAAACCACGATCAATGGAGACAGTTTATAGGACACGTGAGGAGACGGTGGACGAAGGAACAAACGAAGGGGAACATAGATGACAACAAATGGCGGTCGAGAAAAACGGAGGAATGGATAGCTGCATTGGAAGCGGAGATGGAAATAAGATATATACATGAGTTGGCAGCGGGAGAGGAGGAGGACACGGACACAATGGATGAGGAAACGACGGATGAAGAGGCGAGGGAAACGAGAAATACACGGAAAAGAAAGGAAATGACGGAGGTGACTGAGGATTGGATAGGAGATCTGGAAGGGGACGTCCTGGCCCAATTTAGTATGTAAGTCAGGGGATGGGGAAGGGGGTTAAACGACACCAAAACAAGAGAAGAATACAATAATTTATATGGGCATACAAAAAGGATAAGAAAGTGGAAGAACGGGAAGGGATATTCGGAAAGAGGGGGCAGGGAAGGCCCGGAAGAGAGGAATAAGAAGGCGATGAGGGCGACATATGTCCGAGGGGGAATGTATATATATGGATTTGATCTTCATTATCAATCTTGTTTCCCTTCTACGTTAGCTACAACGAATGGCGAACGAACCACCAGGTGGGATACCACCACCAGTACTGCCGATCTTCTATACGCTGGTCAAGCGAGTGGATATCACGCCTATGAAAGTGGGGGATGAGGAAGACAAGGCGAATGCGGCGGTGGCGGCTCCATTGGTGTACGAGCGGATCCTCCGATCATGTCTGACCATTTCTTCGAGATGTTACAGAGAAGTCCATCAGCCATTGAGATATACAGACAATTGAGCAGGGACTCGCTCAAACTTTGGACTTCGGAATCCATGGCCGGAAGTATCAAGGAGAACATCGCCGAATGGAATAACTGGCTGCTACCAGCAGGTAAGCCTCATTGGGGACCGGGGATCAAAACGGGAGTGTTGGCTACAATGGCGGAGGCTTTGGCGGTGGCGGTGGGACATCACCGAGCGCAAGTCCCAGTGAAAACTCTAACGGCTTATACTATACGGCCCATATTGGAAGATGGGGAGGTAATCACCGAGGGAAAAGTGGAGGGACTGACGAAGGCTATTGAACGGCTGGTGGTGGCAATAAGAGAGCAGGACACCAAAGTTTCTGCGGCTTTCAGAGATTGGAATAAGAGGATGATGCTCAACCCGATGGACGACTTGGTCACATGGCTGGAGACGGCGAACGAGAAGTGGGCGGAAGAGGTGAGGAAGGACGCTGGTTTCTTCACGGAGGCCATGAAGCAGTACAACGATGCGATGGACGCAATGGGGCATATCACGAAGGAGGCAAAATCGGGACTCGTCAAACTCTTGACGAACGCGGTCGGATGGGCACAGTTGGATGACACAGGCTTAGCGGCGACGGTGACCGCGCTAAGGATGTGGGTATATGACCTATCATTGATCAGGGGGTGTGGTTGGGTAGCCTGGATAAGGCTTCGGCTGAAACTGTCGGAGGAATCGGAAGCTCCCTCACCGGAGAAGAAAAAGAAAAAGCAAAAGAAGAAGAAAAAGAAGTCCAAGAAGAAGAGTGGCTCGGAAAGCTCGGGGTCGGATGAGGATTCGGCAGGGGAAGGATCAGAGGGTGAGGGAAAGGCGAGGTCTACGGGCTGGGCGAGTGGCTCCACAAAGGGATCAGTCCAGGGATGGGAGAAGAGGGATAAGATCATAAAGGAGTTAAGGAATACGGAATTGGCGAAGAGGGGATATGAGTGCATCGACCAGGCAAGGGTGGAGGGTAGGAACTATATGAATATGATGCGTCAGTTTGAGGTGCAATTCAAAAGCCAGTTGCGCGGAGCACAGAGTGGAAAGGATCTCGAGTCAATCTGTTTCATTTTGGCTGATGTCTTGGGGATAAGGGGGGCGAACCAGAAGCTGTCGGACCAGCAGGTACGGAAGGAAGTCTTCGACGCCGAGGTCAGGGGGAATGTGGATAGAGCACATTGGCAAATGGTGGACGTTATCCATTACGTCTTTGGCGCAGTCTTTGGATTTGTGGCTCTTACCGATGCGGACGAAGAATTGGAAACGGCGCGGGGGGTGATACAACAAAAGATCGCGGCCAGGGTGTCCCTACCGACCTTATTCCAAGAGGTCATGGATACATGCCTGACTAACGATGAGCGGAGGGTATACCCGTTGATTATGGGGCACGGGCTACGGAGGAACCAGGCCACCAAAAATGTAGTGACGGAAATCTTGAGCGCGGGCCTGAAGCTGCCGTCACTACCTGCCGACAACAAGGAAAAGTGGCAGAGATGGCAAGGCAAAAGCAACCCAGTGGCCTGGACGATGGATTAAGAAGACGTCAAGGCAATCAAGGCATTGTTGGTGGACCCGGCGATACGTTCGAAGATGCCAAGGGCGCCGGCGAGACAACAACAGGGAGGACGACAGAATGGAGAAGGGAGCGGTGGTACAAGGGGCCAACAGGGCGGCCGATACACGCGTGGAACGGGGAAATATGGCGGAGGAAGGACGAGGCCGATGACCCTCTGAAAAATACCAGGGGCCGGAAAGTCGTAGGTCGTACGGATTGCGTATATTAAAGTTATAAATGCCGGAAAGCTAATTATGCATTAAAAACAAATAATCAACAACATTAATGTAAATTTAATATATTGTTAGCGTTGAAAACACTTTTATCTTCGCTGCAGTACCATCTAACAGTTCGCAAACTCATTGCGAAATCAGTCCGCACAACGCGAACACACGTCTCCATGCTAAGGTTAATATATTATTATTCTTACAAATCATAATTCTACTGCAGCAAAAACACATAAAAATGCAACCAAAACAAAAAGAAATAGTAAAACTGGGCAATAGGTGCGCTCGGGACTCCGTGCCACTGCACCAGACGCCATACCGCCACCCGTCCCGCTAATCCAAGCGGGAGGCTATGTAGTTGATGAAAGAACTGCCCTGCTGCTGCGACTGCGCCAGATATGCGCTTGCCTGCTGCTGCGAATGTGTTAAATAAGCAGAAAGACTGTTGGCATGGTTGGCACCTTGATGATTGCTCGGCTGCCAAATTGCAGACAGCTGCTGGCCTCCGTAACCGCCGTACATGTCATTATTGCGGCCGCCACCGCAATTCCCACCGCCGCCGCCACCGCCATGCCAGTGGTTGTCATTCTGCTGACCCCCGACGCCACTGCTTCCATTTCGCTGCTGTTGCTATTGCGGAGCGCAAACAAAGCATTGGCAGCCGGGGCCGTGCGAAACTGCCGCCTTTGGCCCCCCGCACCGCGTACACTGACAGCCCCGCCCATGAGGATCACAGTCGGTGCACAGGCAGCCCTTGCCATGAAATACGCGTTCAGAGGGGGCGCCGTGATTGCCATTCTGATTACCACCGACGCAGCCGTTTGCCTTGCGGCCGGGGGTTTGAATACTTGCGGCCGCCGCTGCCTGCTGGCACTGCCACCGCTCACACATACAACCTTTCCCATGAGGCGGATCAGAGGTGGGGCACATGCAGCCCTCGCCATGCTTTGTAGGGGGGACGCATTCTTGACACTGGCATCCCGCACCATGCTTGCTTGCGATTTACCTTTTCCTCCTGGGGTTCCTTGCGTCCGCCTTTGCCTGTGGGCGGGGTACGATCGCCTCCACCAACGCGGAAGGGCGGGGACTTGGGCGGGCTCTGGAGCGGGCTCTGGTGCGGGCTCTGGTGCGGGCTCTCTTCATTGTCACCATCTATCCATAACACCACAGTGAGAAAAGTTGCTGCATAGCATTAAATAAATGCTTACCGTTCTTTTCCTGATTAGCCCTCATGCGAGGACAGGTTACGCAGTTGCAACCGGGCCGGTGATGCTGATTGCCCCCTTTCTTCGTGCCCTGCTTCTTACTCGCGCTTTTCTTTGCTCCTTTTTTCGTGCCAGGCTTCTTCTGAATTTCAGCAGCACACAACATAAATAAAAGCGAAGCCAATTACAGAAGCATTGACCTTGTTCCCCTGTATCGGGCTGACTTTGGGCGATAGAGCGCCTATTTCCCTCCAAACGAAGCTGCCGTCACTGTCGACCCGTACAGGCAAATTGTATGGCACCAATACATCGGGGTGGTCCGCCCAGTACGTACAACTCCCATGACATGCTCGCACTTTTCAAGTACACTATCTGCTTTTTGCTGTTTATGGCTTCTATTTTCAGAAGCATGCCTGCCGCGAGCAATCTTTCGTGATCACATTGCTTCTCCCCATATTTGCTTTATACTTACCACGTTTCAAGTCCATAGTGTCACTTCTCTGGTTAGCGGCGGCTAAAAACACTCGCGGCATGTCGCCGCGAAAGTCAGTTTTTCACTAGATAGTGTTGGGGGGGGTCCCGGACATTATTATTCAAATCTTTTGCTGTAAATGATTTTTTCACATCGGATCAGGACCCTTAGCACGTTGATACAATTTTTGTCGCGGTGGTAACGCGTTCAAGGCGCAGACGTGTAACATGAAAGTATTGCGGCAAAGTCACGGCACAGACTTTTCCAAACTCACGGCTCCAGCCTTTCCCTATGGCTAAAACGTAGTTTCACAAACTCAGACTTGCGGCACTTACTTGATATCGCTTAAAAAGCGTTTCCTATCCTTGGTAACGGACACTTGCTTTGTTGTCGCTTTGTGGCGTTCGGTTTCGGAGACTAGGTTCTAGATTTACCCATAAAGTTGTCTGATGGAGCTTTTGAGCCAAGCACGACCCCGATGTCATTCTTCTCATGTTATTCTTTCAAAACCGTTACAGTGAGCGAAACCAACCGCTTACAGGGCATATACAGATGAACAATCATGAAAATAACCTGTATCCAGATTTTCACTGCCGCGACCGCCGCGACGTTCGCGGCGCGAAGAGAACAAGAGATGAAAAGCGACTGGATGTATCAAAGACAGAAACCATAATTCTAGTCTATGCACTGGGACTGCGTTTGGACCTAATGCACTGGTCCGCGGGCCTCTTTGACGAGTGAGAAAGCGAATTTTACCAGGCGGCCAATATTGACGGCGCATGCGCCGCCGCCGCATAAATACATTTCTTGCTTACAAAAGACATACATACAAAAAATCCCTTGTGATAAGCTCGCAAATTATTTCAAACAAATATGGACTCATGTTCATGCAGATACACGTGCTCGAAGACCTGCCAGACAGCCTTGCTAGTCGCGGCAGCACCGAATGTCTTTCGCGGCGGCTGCGGCGCCGCCCCATAAAGATAGTTTTCACGTAAAAATAATGGTCAAAACGTATTCTAAACACCTGCATCCTTCCTTTGAAAACCGGTAAACCTTTCCGATGATAAACTAAGACAAACTTGCAAATAAACTTTATCAAAACAGTGCTGTATATGTAATACCATGCCCTGCAGCCAACCTACGAGCCAGGCTGCCGGGAACAATAAATCCCTTTGTTAAGCTCGCAAATTACTTCAAACAAATATTGATTCATATGCATGCAGCTACACGTGCTTGAAGAGCTGCCACAGTGGCTTACCTGTCGCGGTAGCACGCACCAAATGTCTTGGCGGCGGGCTGCGGCGCCGGTTCCGCCCCATGAAAATATTCTTCACTAAAAAATATAATATTCACAATATGCCGGGGCGGCTCGGCTCGCTGTCTCTCGCCGTTTGGACTCAAAGCAGTGTGTTTGGGCCGCCCCAGCCGGGTCCTGCCAGCATGCCGGAGAAAATCGTTCAGCGGGTTGCAGGGTTAGGGTTATTAGGGTTAGGGTTAGGGTTATTAATGTCAGGGTTAGGGTTAGGGTTAGGGTTAGGGTTAGGCCGTGTGAACCAACGCTCGGCTTGCTGGGCTCGGCATTCGAGGACGGGTCGGGCGACCGGCTGCCTTTTTCAGCTTCCCAACACCGGCTCACTGCAGCAACTGCCGGCAGAGGGCGAGGAGGAAAGATGTCCCGGTCACGTTTGCAGTCACATAAGCTTCAAGGCACACCTTGCGGGATAAGGGCCCGTTTGAACTCAAACCTGCGGCCGCGAGCTCCAAACTTCAATACGGGCCGGATCAAGGGTCCAATCACGCAGAACCTAGCCAGGACCTCATTCGGACCACTTGCGGCGGAGGCCGGCGAGCCCACGGCAGAGCCCATTCCTCAAGGCAAGGGTTAGGGTTAGGGTTAGGGTTAGGGTTAGGGTTAGGGTTCAGCACCCCGCCAGGCTGCCGGGCTATGCCGGGGCGGCTCGGCTCGCTGTCTCTCGCCGTTTGGACTCAAAGCAGTGTGTTTGGGCCGCCCCAGCCGGGTCCTGCCAGCGTGCCGGAGAAAATCGTTCAGCGGGTTGCAGGGTTAGGGTTATTAGGGTTAGGGTTAGGGTTAGGGTTAGGTTTAGGGTTAGGGTTATGCGCAAGACCCCGATGTCATTCTTCTCATGTTATCCTTTCAAAACCTTTACAGTGAGCAAAACCAACCGCTTACAGGGCATATACAGAATCTGATGAACAATCATGAAAATAACCTGTATCCAGATTTTCACTGCCGCGACCGCCGCGACGTTCGCGGCGCGAAGAGAACAAGAGATGAAAAGCGACTGGATGTATCAAAGACAGAAACCATAATTCTAGTCTATGCACTGGGACTGCGTTTGGACCTAATGCACTGGTCCGCGGGCCTCTTTGACGAGTGAGAAAGCGAATTTTACCAGGCGGCCAATATTGACGGCGCATGCGCCGCCGCCGCATAAATACATTTCTTGCTTACAAAAGACATACATACAAAAAATCCCTTGTGATAAGCTCACAAATTATTTCAAACAAATATGGACTCATGTTCATGCAGATACACGTGCTCGAAGACCTGCCAGACAGCCTTGCAAGTCGCGGCAGCACCGAATGTCTTTCGCGGCGGCTGCGGCGCCGCCCCATAAAGATAGTTTTCACGTAAAAATAATCTCGTGGCATATACAGCAACTGCCGGCAGTCACATTTATAAGGGCCCGTTTGAACTCAAACATGCTGCCGCGAGCTCCAAACTTTGATACGGGCCGGATGAAGGATCCAATCACGCAGAACCTAGCTAGGCTGTCATTGGGACCACTCGCGGTGGGTGGAGGCCTTCGAGCCCACGGCAGAGGCCATTCCTCAAGGCAATGGTTAGGGCTAGGGTTAGGGTTAGGTATATATGTATGCATGTATGTAAGTAAGTTCTTTTTGATTGGACTCAGTCTTGATCCGGCCCGTATTAAAGTTTCGAGGTTGTTGCCGCATGTGTGTTTGAGTTTAAACTTCGTGTACGTTTCGTGAAAAACTTTAATTGATTTTTTTTACAACAGAATTGAAACGTAAAAAGCTAAGTTAGAGCTCACTCATTTGCCTCTCCATTTTTGTTACATCTAAGCCAACCCTTCCAAGGTATTGAACTAAGTCACCCTCTTTGACATCAATAATTTTGTGTTGCTAGTTCACTTCCTCTGGCCATCCGTAGTCTACTATAACTAATGACCAAGCATGATAGAACCTGTTTGCTTTTGTTCTTATACTGATTATGGGATCTCTTGACTCATCTTCAACATATAAGACACGATTACAATGGGATTTGTTTCTTGATGTCGTAGCGCAATGCCCTCTCTGCATAGCAGGCAAGGATGGGTCCATTTGTGCTCTCCAAGGAGTGTACAAATGGGACCCATTCTCTAGCCGCAGTAACGTCTGCTGCTCCCTTTCGCAAAGCTTTGTACCGCGTGTTTTACTAACACTTCTCGCTCTACTATATGTGTAATACGAAAGTGTTATAGGGGGTCCTGCTCTAACATCTTTCGTGAAAGCCATAACAAAACCAAAGCTTCCCCATTTTATGATAGCTATAGTATCTGTGTATGCAACGACACGCGGCACCGCCTGGCTTCATGCATGCTTACCAACTGGATAGGTGATGGCTGGCAGGCCGCCTTGCCCGCTCCCGATTTTGATGACATTTCCAAAGCGTTTCCCTCCCACAAGGCTTTCTGCATCCATATACCAGTGCTGATTTCCAAACTGCACTGGAATCACTGCGCCATACTGTTGGTTCTAACAAAGTAAACAACAGTGTGATGCATGACGCAGCCACCAGATAGATAGATAGATAGACGGATAAGATAGATAGATAGATAGATAGATAGATAGATAGATAGATAGATAGATAGATAATATATCTGTACCTGTGCTGCTAAGCTCTGAAGCATATTCACTGCCTGCTGCTGTTGGGATTGACGTGCAGGACTTGGGAACAAGGTTATGACACCGTCCTCTGCATGTTCAGGTTTCGTTTGGCTGGCGCGCGCTGCGTTTTGGTCGGCGCTCGGTGGGCTGGGGCTCGGTGTACTGGCGCTCGGTGGGCTGGTGCTGCTTTGTACCTAATATGTGTAACATAGTATATTACATGTTCATTATATATATATATATGATCATTTATGTTGGATAGACAGGTCTATGTTGTATATTATAAAACAAGCCTTACAAATATGAAAAACCAACATAGGACACAACAAAAACAGACATTCAAACATATCAAAAACATACCTTTGTTTTACAAAAAACGACAAACTGAGCACACTAAGAGAGATTTAGACAAAATAACGACAAAAACACCATTTTATTCCATAAAATTGTATATATTACTTTGTATATATGGTTTTTGTCGTTATTTTGTCTAAATCTCTCTTAGTGTGCTCAGTTTGTCGTTTTTTGTAAAACAAAGGTATGTTTTTGATATGTTTGAATGTCTGTTTTTGTTGTGTCCTATGTTGGTTTTTCATATTTGTAAGGCTTGTTTTATAATATACAACATAGACCTGTCTATCCAACATAAATGATCACACCCCGTTTGGGGAGGAAAGGGGGGGGGGGGGGGGACACTCACGAAGTGAGTGGCGGGGGGGATAGGAGGGGACTACATACAAAAAAAATATTTTTTGCGGCACTGCGGCAAAAAAGTGAAATTCTGCCGCAACCTCTGCGGCGCGGTGGATTGAAGTCGTCCACGGCGCCGCATGGTCATATTCGCGGGGATTTCCTTTTTGACCAAAATTGGTGGCCATAACGATATTATCTTATTGATTTATATATTAAAGACTTACAAACGATATATAAAAGGATGGCAACAGAGGAAGTTAAACATGAGAAGTGCGGTAAGTGTAGATGTTGGAGGCTACCACGGCAATTCTTGAATGACAAGGGGCGGAGGTTGAAGACTTGTGAAAGTTGTAGAATAAAAGGTAGAGCGGAGAGGGCTAGACTTAAATGCGAACATAATATACGAAAAAGCAGATGCACGGAATGCGGAGGTGGTGAGATATGTGAGCATAAGAAACGAAAAAGCAGATGCACGGAATGCGGTGGAGGTGAAATGTGCGAACATAAGAAACGAAAAAGCAGATGTAAGGAGTGTGGTGGAAGCGAGATATGTGAACATGAGAAACGAAAAAGCAGATGTAAGGAGTGTGGTGAGGTAAGACAGATTACAGCGGAATAAGGCTTGCTAGGTGTCCTTATTTTTTTCATTAAGTCCTTGTTTTTGTTCATTTTTTTTGAGATAGTTCATTTTATTGATTTATTTTTTTTCTCAAAAACGTGAAAAAGTTTTGAAAATGTCAAAAAAAATCAATTTTTTTCATGTTTTGGAGGCAAAGTTTTCGATCGGTTTATTACCCGCGATGAATAGGAGAGCGTATTTTGCTGTTTTTGTGAATCAAGGGTACTTATGGAAATAAGGATCCGCCAACTCACAAGGACTTAAACAATAGGTGTGGGGGGCTTATTTCGTTGAAACGTCTTCATTTAAACTATCGGGGGGTGGTAGTCCTTGTTCTCAGTTTCAACATTACCCCCCTCGGCCAAATGGTGTGGGGGACTATAAAGGGTCGGGTCGGGTCGGCCAACTTCTCTGAAAACAGGGGACTAAAACAGGGGACTTCCACAAGGACATAGTTAAACTCAGTCAAATTGGGTTAAATCCTCTTTTATATACCCTATTTTTATAATAATAATGTTAATAAAAATAATAAGGAAGTAAGGATGGGGCGTGTGGTAATATGGGCAGAGTTGGAATTACGATAAAATACCGCTTCTAGGGTGTCCTTAAAATTATAGGGGACTTTTTTTTTTAAAAAAAAGGACTTTAAGGACGGGGCAAAAAGAAGCAGTTGAAGGTGATTTGTGTTCTGAGACTAAACCGCGGGGCAAACAATGAAGGAAGCGTCGGGAGAGCGGAATTGACGGGGAGAGAGTTAATTTTCTATTTACACATATTATATATATTATATATAAGATATTAACATGCCACCACCACTCAAGTATTTGACGGATGAAGAGAGACTGGAGGCGCGTAAAAAGTCTCAGAGAGAATACGCAAAAAGAAAGCCCGAGATGTACAGAAAGGGGAGCAAGAAGTATTACGAGAAGCACAAGAAGAAGAAAAAATTATGAAAGAAAAAACAAAGACTTACAAAGTTTATAAATTGTTTAATGCCATAGATGAAAATGACAAAGAATCTTACGTAGGTAGCACTCTACAACAACATTTATATACCAGACTTAGCCACCATAAATCGCTCGCTAAGAAAGGCGTAAATAGAAAGTTATATAATCATATGAACGACAAGGGGATTGAAAATTTTAAATGCGTTTTGATTTACGAAGAGCCAGTAGAAAACCACAGCATTGATAGACAGAGAGAATTAGAACAAAAATATATAAGCGAACTAAAACCAACTCTGAATATAAACACGGCGCAAGGGGCGGGGACTTCAAGTGAAGACAGAAAATGGGTTAGATTTGAAGAACGAGTTTTTAAAAACGATGAAGAAAAGAAACGACTGGAATACAATAAAAAATACTTTGAAGAATATCACAAAAAATATTATGATATAAAAAAAGATCAAATCAAAGCATACCAAAAATTATATTACGACAAAAACAAGGATGTTTTGTTGAGAAAGAAAAAAGAAGAATTTGACAAAATAAGAGAAAGTAAAAAATATTATTGTGAGGCATGTAGTTTTACAGGAGTGAGCGAGACGGCTCTAACTATACATAATAGATCAAAAACTCATATTTCAAAGAGTGAAAAAATTTGAAATATATATCCTTCTAAATGTTTTTTTGCTTCAAAATACGGGTCTTTCTTATATATAATTTCCATTTAAAGCCAAGAGAAGTATATTTATCATATATATAGTATCTATAAGAATACTACATATAATTTACGATCACACAAAAAAAATTTATAACTTTATTATAGATGGATGTTGAGGAGGCGACCCACACTCAGTTTATTAACAAAGAGGAGTTGTTTGATGCGAACAAACTATCCTATATTATTAACAATTTTGACGACTTAAAAGGCCAACTACGAGAGAAATGTTTCAAAGACGGAAGCCCTATAACACTGCTAAAAAAATATATTCAAAAAGTATTCAATAATAAAGTCTCTGTAGTGTATCGGCAAAATGGGGGCAAAGGTAGATTTAATGCTGTAGGCTCATTATCTCTCCAAAACATACCGCGCGAGATAAGGCACACTATCGCCCGCGATTACTATGTAGATATTGATATGGTAAATGCGCATCCAGTCATACTACTACATTTATGTGCGATATTGAACTTTGAAGCGAAATATCTGCGGTCGTATGTGAAAAATAGAGAGAAGGTAATAGCCGATCTCATGAGCAAAAACGAGACGATTGACAGAGACAAGGCAAAACAGATTATCCTATCCGTCCTAAATGGAGGCGAAAAGGATTACAACGCAGTCGCGAAAAAGACGAGGTTTCTAACCGCCTTCAAACAAGAAATGAAAGCCCTACATGGAAAGTTTGCGGGGGCAGACATTAAAGAATTTGAAAAAGTTAAGCAGAGGCGGATTAACAGAGGCGAAGACTTCAACCACGAGGCCAGTTATATGAATACATTGTTATGCGACTTTGAAAACAAAATTCTACAAGTTATGCTAGACTATTTTGGAAATCCTTTTATGTGTGTTTTATGCTTTGATGGCCTGATGCTAGAAAAGAAGGACTACGATCTGGAAAGTTGTTCAAAGGTCATTAAGGAGAAATTGGGGATATACATAACTCTTAAATTAAAGGAAATGAATGAAGGCCTAACCTTTCCAGAAAATGCGATTATTGAGCCTTATCAAACCCCCAGCCTTAAATACTTTGGAGATATGGATAACGTATATATTCAACACTATAGAGAGAATGAGGCGAGCCTTGAAAGACTGGACGAATGGCGCAGTTGTATAAACATAGTATCAAGGGGAGGCGGTCAAGTCGTGATGACTTTAAATCTAGACATTGACGAAGAGACAGGAGACCGATCCGAATATTATGTACAAGCGGAAGTAGGCGCAATGATGTCCGCATTAAATTTTGAATGTTTTGTGCGGAATCCAGAATACATTGAAGAATTGAAAGGAGACAAACACGACCCGAGAGCGAAACAATGGCTGTATCAACATTTTGGAAATGGCAATCAGTTTTCAACTGGATACGCAAAAGACATGATGCAAAAGCGGAAAATTAAACGATATGATGACTTCATGTTTTACCCGTATTTGAAGCGAGTGGGGATACCCCCAGTATATTCTAACAAACTCAATCTGTTTATGGGGTTTCCTATGGATAATATTCCATTTGAAAGTGTAAAAACAAAATACAATTTTGAAGAGAGTGCCTTATATAAACATCTAAAAACTGACTTTTTCACCGAAGGTCAGGGCGAGTTAGACAACTTTTTGGATAGTGTCGCGGACATGATACAGAAACCAAATGTAAATAGAGGTATTGGTCATTTGTTTTACTCCGTCCAAGGAACTGGTAAAGGCATAATGAGCAAATTTATGGAGAGGTTGTTGGGAACGCAAAATCATGTGGTCATCAAAGACTTTAGCAGATACATGGAAAAATTCAATGTCGCATATGCGAACAAGATATTGAAAGTGTTTGAAGAACTACCCGAGAAAGGCGGGGCTTTTACGATGAGCGACCGCTTAAAAAGTCAAATTGACCAAAAAGACGAAATAATAGAGCCCAAGGGAAGCAAGCAATACAAAGTAAAACATTTCGCCAGATACTGGTTTTACACGAATAACGAAAACACGTTATACATAGAAGGAAGCGACAGGCGGTATTCACTCTACAAAATAAGCGGGAAGCACGCGGATGATAAAGTATATTTCGCCAAAATTCTAGATGAAATAAACGACGATGACTTTATCAGATGTGCCTTTGAATACTTCGCCACTAGACAATACGAAGAAATAAGTGTTATGACCGCATTTAAAACAAAATACAAGACGGAGCAGAAAATGGCCAACCTCCCCAAGGCTATTAAGTTTATGATTGACACCATTGAAGCAAAATTTGACAAAGTTGAAAGCAAAGATATGAAAGTGGAATCGGCACACCTATGCGAAAGATACAGGGAGTGGTGCTCAGAACAGGGCATATCTTATCATAAAGGAGCCTTCTTCACCCAACTGAAGCATGTAGGCATAGATAAGCCCAAACAAAGCGGAGGAAAAAACAACAAAAAATACAGATTTACAATAAATGTCAGCACAATCCGAGACAAGATACGCGAGTATATAAAGGACGACGAATACGACTTCAATTTTGGATCGGGAGTTAATGAAGGGGATGATGATGTCTTTTGGATGTAATATAATATAATATAAAAACTGATTTTTTTTTGCTATACTCATATAGATGGCTTCACGAAAAACGAAGCAACAATTGCTGGACGAAATAGCGACATGGAATTTTGATGGAATGGATATTCCTCCTACCATCAAAAGCACGAAGCAAGAAATAGTAATATATTACGAAAAGTATAAAAACGTGTCAGCCCCCGAACAACCCCCGCGGGGTGATAACGTTGAAGTTTCATTGCCCCCCGTTGATACATTGAAGAGCGTTGTTTTTAATTACGAACCAGAAGAATTTACGCCTTTTAAAGAAAGTGATATAAAGGAAACTGGTATAACCGAAATCAAGGCTAACGTAGGAGAAGAATTGGCCAAAAAAGAAATGCCTGTTTTAGAAGCGTCCACGCCCCCAAATGAGAAGAAAACGCCGATTAAAGCAAAGCGGAATCCACCCGAGAGTGGGTATAGTTGCTATGAAATAATAACGGCACATTTGAAAGTATCAAAAGACCCGTTTAACTTCTTGTACATGAAAGTTGAAGACCGCACCATATTACAGGAGGATATGAAGAAATGGCACGAGAGCAGATATGCTCACATACCACCAGACCAACGACCTACCCTTAAATATGGTAAGTTAGATTATAAGACGTTTTTCCGCGATGTCTTATCTCAACACGAGGGCAAACTCACGACATTAAAAGATATGTATGACAGGTTTCATGTGTAAGAGGCAGTTAGTGCTATGTCGCGCATTACATCAATATTGAAATATGAAGGTTTGAAAGACACAGGCTCCGCTGACGCTGATTTATAATATACTTCCATTGTTAATGGAGCATCCGTCGCGTATGCCACCAGAGCATCATTTGTTGTATTATTTACAATTCGTATAGTGCGGTTGTTGGTAGTGTCCGAGGGGTTTGGACAAGTCATCTGCCAAGTCAAATTCATTTGAACTCCATATCTTTGGATTAGCCACACACAATCAAAAGACTTATAATCAATGGCGGTTGTATAATTTAGCACTTCGGTATAATAATCATATGTATTCGTGCCATCTGTGATATGAAACCAAAATTGGAATGTAGCAATGCCAGTTGGCGCGGGTAAATTCAAAGACCCGCGAAATGATACATTAACAAAATAACCATAACCAAGACTTGATATGGTTTTGCTTCCATATCCACCCGTACATAGAGTTGTGAATGTTGAACTAGTCATCCACGAGCGCATATCAAGACCAACATAAGCATTTTGAATGTTTCTTGTTAATGTCGGGGTGGCCACGACCGCGATTGTCTTCGTGTCAATAGATTGTTGCTCTTGCGAACGGCCAAATATATTCATTTTTTTAAACTATATATATCTATCTTATATTATAAGATTTATTATAAAATAATAGAATTAAAATATGAACCATTTAGGAAATCCTTGGACATATCACTTTTACGGCTCTGTCATAGTGGATGAGGATTTAGAAATAGACGGCGTATTATACGGCGACCACATAGAAGCAAACTCAATACAAGCAAGGACAGACGACATAACCATATCATCAAAAAAATAATAACTCTTCTTTGTTGATATCTGATACTGGTTATGTGTCAATTAATAACGAATACGATTTGCCATTAGCGGACGGCACGGCTAATCAAATATTAAAAACGGATGGGCTCGGCAATACTTCATTTGCTACATTGACTTCAAGTTATATAAGCGACTTTGAATTGGATAAATTAACGGATGTAGTCATAACAGGCACACCCACAATAACCAACTACTCATTTATAGCACAGGGCAATGGCGCAATACAAACTCACCTTTTCTTAGATTGGACGGCCTCACTATGATGTTTGGAAATTTGAATATGGGAAGTTTTAATATAGTAAATGTCGGTAATGTTGATGGTATTGATGTTTCGGCTCTTGATAGTTCTGTCGTTAAACTAACAGGAGACCAAACCATAGCAGGAATTAAGACATTTAGCAGTATAATAAATGCTAGTGCGGGTATTGATATGAAAAGCCAAAGCATAACAAATGTTAATCTTGTTGATGGTATTGATGTTTCTGCTCTTGATACTTCGGTGGTAAAACTAACGGGAGACCAGACCATAACAGGGAATAAAACATTTACTACTTATGTGGCCGTAAAAGACTCAAATCCATTAAACACAGGCAAAGTATTCTTTAATTACAACTACAACAGCGGTTCTATTTATTCGTCGGATGCGGGTGGAGCCACGGGTTATCCACTAACTATTGTCGGTTCTTCTATACTTTTTGCTCCAACAACAGGTGGTGGAATGACATTGACAAATAATGTTTTAAATTTTAACAGCACGACAGCAATCAGCGGACTGCCCGCGCCATTCTATGACGGCGATGCTTCAACGAAAGCATATACCGATACGAAACTGGCAAAGGACTGCACAACGGCTATGACGGGTAGTTTAAATATGGGAGGATTTAACATAACAAATGTAATTTTGGTTGATGGTATTGATGTTTCGGCTCTTGATACTTCGGTCGTTAAACTAACGGGCGACCAAACCATAGCGGGTATTAAGACATTCAGCAACATAATAAATGCTAGTGCGGGGATTGATATGAAAAGCCAAAGCATAACAAATGTTAATCTTGTTGATGGTGTTGATGTTTCTACTCTTGATACTTCTGTCGTTAAACTAACAGGAGACCAATCCATAGCAGGGAATAAAAAATTTACTTCAACAATAGAAGTGCGGGGCGCTACTGCTCCAACCGCTTTTGATGGTATCGGTATTGCCTTTGATACAGCGACAAATATTGGAATGATTGCCGCACAAAAAATAGCAACTGCGACTTATTATCCGATACAAATAACGGGTTCGTATGTTGAGTTATATTCAGGTAATACTTTAATTATAACCGCAACTGGCACTACACTATCTTTGAATAACAACAAAATAACAAACTTAGCTACACCATCAGCAACAACGGACGGAGCAAACAAAAGTTATGTTGATACAAAAGACGGGCAAAATGTGAAACTAACAGGAAACCAAACCATAGCAGGAATTAAGACATTTAGCAGTGCCCTTGAAATAACAGGAAATTCAACGAATGCGACAACAAAAGGAACATTCGTGGTTTTTAACTCCACAGCCAATATAGGAACTATCGGATGCCTTGATATGGGCACTGGTGTAAATTATAACTTTGAAATAAATGCCAAAAAAATAAGTTTCATTATTGATGGAGCAATAGTCGGTTGGGTAAATGCTTCGGGGCTAGATTGTAATAGTAGCAAAATAGCCAACCTTGGAACTCCGACATTATCAACAGACGGAGCGACAAAAGGGTATGCGGACACATTGGACGGGCAAAATGTAAAACTATCAACAGACCAAACAATAACGGGAAGTAAAACATTTAATGGTGCGAGCACTGTAATAAAATATCTAACTTTAACGAACAATGCCGATTTTAATAATCAAACTATCATTAATGGTGGAAATATTACATATAATGGGGCGAGGATATTAAACCAAAATGGAGGAGATATATTCTTTTCACAGACATCAGGAGATTATCAATATTTCTTATTTACTCTAAATACTGCTACAAGCGGAACCGCGAACCAACGAGGTTATGTATTTACGAATGTAGCATCTGATGTAAAAGGGGCGGGGCTTTATATTTCAAAACTTTTGGATAATAAAAGTGCTTCGTCTGACATTGTCCGTTTTAACAATGCGGGCGGTATGCGGTTTTATGGAGCCTTAGATATGAACTCAAACAATATAACAAATGGCGGAACAATAACGGGAACTACAATTACTTCAACCGCGGGTATATCGACAACAACATTAACCGCGAGTGGATTAATAACGGCAAATGCGGGGATATCAACAACGACACTAACCGCAAGCGGATTATTAACAGCGACAGGGGGCTCTAGCATAGTCATACAAGGAAATACAAATGGTGGTAATACACGCGGAATATTTTTGTGGGACACTGGCAATACAAATTATGGTATTTATATGGCACAATCTGGAGCCAATAAATCTCTAGCAGGTGGAGTGGCATCAGCCGTTGCTGGAAACGATTTTACTTCTTTCGCCGTTAGATTTAGAGTTAGCAATGTTTCAACCGATGGTTTTATATGGGAGAACTCTTCCGAACAATTGTTAATGTCATTAAACGGGGCAAACGGGACTTTATGGACGAAAGGATTAATAACGGCTAGTGCGGGTATATCAACAACAACATTAACAACAACCGACAATATAGTAGTAGGAGCGGGTAAAAGTGTGATTATTGATAGAAGTGCTGTTGCTAATAATAAACTGGTTTTATATGATAGTGGAACACCTTCAACAACTGGATTTTATGGATTTGGTATTGCTAGTAATACATTAATTTATAATGTTAATGCTTCAACGGATAGCCACGTATTTTACTATGCTGCAACAAATGAATTATTTAGAATAAACAACACAGCAATCACTGCTTCAAAGGCAATAACGGCGAATGCTGGATTAACTATGACAACAACATCCAGCGGATTTTTAACACTAAGACAAAGACCAGGCAATACGTCCAACCCGCAAATATATGTGAAAGCAGGAGACTCCAGGTTATGCTTCAATAATGAATACAGGTGGTTTATTACACGCTTGGTCAACTTCACTATCAAATGGTGAAAACAATACAGGATATGTTTGTATGGCTGCGGGAGCAAATGTTTGGTCTTCTGGTTCAGGCAGGAGATTAAAATCAGATATTAAAACACTAGAATGTGAGGGATGTTGTGAGAAATTAATGAAAATTAATTGTTGCTCATATTATTGGAAATCAGACGAGAAAAAAGAAAAAAAGAGCCACGGATTTATTGCCGACGAGGTTAAAAAAATATTTCCAGAATTTGTATCTGAAAGTGGAATGAAGGCAGACGACGGAAAAAGCATCCTTGAAGGAGTATCATATATGGAATTTATACCAGTATTAGTCAGTGCTTTTCAACATATTGTGGATAATCTCGGACATGTCCGAGATAGGGTAGATAATTTAGAGAAAGAAAATAAAACTTTACTTAATATACTACAAGACCAAGCAAACCAATTAGCCGAAATTAGAGCAGTCGTTTTCCCTTCAAATGTCCAACAATAATACAACTAGACTTCACAGACCGCCCCCTATCATGGATATGGACGGCGAACTAACTCCAGAATTAAAATCTCGTGTTTTGGATATTGAACTAAAGAATGAGGAAAAAAAAGTAGAGCACGAATTGGAAGATAACTGGAATTGTTGTTGTATGACAAACAGACCAACCGACAGCAGACTTATTAAATATCTGTTTCAAATGACCATTATTATTTCAATAATCACTTTGTGTATAGTGAGGCTATCTGAAAAGGACTTGCCCTGTGAGGTTGCTAATACTTATGTAGGTATTTTAACCTTACTTATCGGCATTTGTCTTCCTTCACCTTCTTCAAGTAAGAAGTGAGCACTCATATATATGGATTTTATACCATATATCATTATTTGAGCACATTAAAGGTAGTGCCTCATCAAAACTACGACACATATTATTTCCATTATTTATAAAAACACACTTAAACCCTGTATCTATACCTTTTTGAATACAATAAACACAACTCTCATTCTTTTTTTCGCTCATCCGTGAGTAAAAGTCGCAGGCAGTCCGCGACATAACTGAGCATACAAAAAGCAATATTAATAACATATATTTAACTCCCGCTTTTTCCCTCTTCTTTAATTATATTATTATAAATATCCTCTCGTTGCTTATCTGATAGCGGTAAGCGGTAAAGGATATTTTCAGGTTTTCTAAAAATGTTGGGGTTTCTATTCACCAAGTTCTGAGTGATGCGGATTTTGTCAATTTCCTTTCCAAGCCGTTCTAGTTCCTCCAGTTGTTGCTCGTCCTTGCTTTTTTCTTTTTTATTTTCCATCCTATATAATAGCGGATATAAAAAATGCCACGCGAAAAACCATTTTTTACGTATTATAACGAAATTAGACGCGAACATAAGTATTTGTTGGATGAAGCAGATGCTGATTGGACTGAACAAGTTAATGAAGGTGTCAATAATCAAGCCCGCGAAAGGCTTAGAGCGGATAGATTACTGGATGCTTCAACAAAAGGGGGTAATACTATGGAGGATTTGAAAGATAGAATTACTGCGTTGGACAATAAGCGAAGTATTTATGTAAATATGAATTACGACGAAATGAAGGCACACCTTCAAAATGACGGCATTGATATGAAAGAATTTGAAAGAAAACATGGAACTGCCCCCATGAACGAACAAATGATTGAAATGCGAAAATTAGCAATGGCTACCGATAAATATGATATAGCGCACATAGAAGACAATATCCAGCAAATGAAGCGTGATATAGCGCAATTGGTAAAACAAGAATATAAAGAAGAAGCCTTAAAACGATTAACCGATAAGGGTTTAACGTATATGAAAGAAAAAGGCAAAGCAGACAAAACTCGCGTAATACGAAGAGAGGATAGAGCGCAAGCGGAACAGGATTATAAGGAATGGAAAGAAAACCGAGAAGAGTGGGAGAGAAAACACCCAGATGATGCTTCAATAGAAGCAAAGATAGGCGACGAACACAAGATGCTTGTGCCACGAATAGGTGATGACCCGCGAAGTGTAGAAAGATTTGTTAATGCTATTATTAGAAGTATTCAAGAGATAATTATGAGCCCCAGACTTAATAGATTACTTAACCTTGCTACGGGTGTTGGGCGATATGGTGTGAGCAGGCTAGCGTGGGGGCAGATATTGAGATTAGTTGCCAACAATCCACAACTACGTGCGATGAATGTTGGATTACTTGGAAGAAGAAGAGCAGATGCTTTAAATACCATTTTGCTAGCACTAGCGAGAAATGAAGCGCCAGAGGGTTTGCCTCCGCCTAACCCCCGCCTGATCGCAGGCGGACAGCAAAGAATAGGTGATTATGTGTTGAAGGATATGTTGAGAAGATTAGGCTTACAGGTATCAACAATGATGGCATGGCAGACATTTAAAGCAGGTGTTGAAACCACTGCGAAGGTTGGTTTTGGCGCATTACTACATCACATATACATGACATGGTCTGCTCAGCCAGATGCTCTCATTAAGTTGGAAGAAGAACGAATTCATACCGAGGGAAGTAATTATAATGGCGGGGGCACACGAGTGGAAAGCCGTCTCCAATTAGAAGATAGAACTCGCGGAAAGTTTCCTTACATTCTACCAGCAGATGCTTTGGATTTAGTTGCTTTTGAACATGATTTATTGTATGCGTCTGGTGATAAAAATGTCCAAGACTTTGCCGATAAACGATACTTTGAAAGAATTACCAATATGAGTGATTATCTAACGAGTAATGGATTGGCTACGGCCGAAGTTGCCAAGAGTATTTTTGACAATTACAACTCAAGGTTTTCAAAAGCGGATATATCTAGAATGGCCTTAGAAGCACAGGGAAGGGCACGTGGCGGAGTATCTTTTTGGGATGCGATGAAGTTTTGGAAAACTATCAAAACCACTCCTCCAGATGCGAAGTATAATGGATTTATAGGCGATGTAGATAAAACATTAACGTCTATGATTGGTATCATGAAAAATGTGGGCAGTTTTGATAAGGATGCCACATTTAAAGTAAATAAAGTGGTAAATCCTGCTACATTTAATAAACAATATGCGGAACTCGTTGATGGTTTAAATCAAATGGTGAAATCGCAAGAAAAAGCCGATGGTGTGAAAGGATATTCTCTTATCGCACCAGCAAATGAAACTACAGTTAATAATTTTATAGAAAAAATAAATACAAAAGATATTCCACCAAGTATAGAAAAAGATATAAATCTTAGCGTTGAAGTCCCGATCGCATACTCAGACAATATGGTAGTAGCAGATACTATTGGACTGGGCAATAACTTGCTCATACTTGATGATAAAGGTGCCCAAACGAGGCACTTAAAGGGATTTGTTAAATCGTTGAGAGAGAAAACTGGAAAGAAAATTAAACTTTCTAATTATGACGATCCAAAAGTTGGATGGGAAGAGGCTATCAAACAAGCACTAAACCAAGGTGCTAGTATGTCAGATGTAGCAGATGCGGATGATATTTTGGATAAGAGAATTTACGAAGAAATGCGGGGTAAATTAACTCCAGACCAAATGAAGCAATTAGAAGAGTTAGAGTCAAAAGATAGTCAAGTTGAAAAAACTAATCCGCCACAAGCAACGCCAGCACCGCCACAAGCAACGCCAGCACCGCCGCAAGCAACACCCGTACCCGCACCACCGCAAGCAACGCCAGCACCCGCACCCGCACCATTGCCAGTGCCACTAGTACCAAGAACAGGCGGGTTTGTTGAAGAACCAGTCCAACCACCACAGACTGATATAAAAAACGAAGAACAACCAAATGTTGCCAATGACCAAATGGTTGATAGCATGAGAAGTATTGATAAATTGGTTGATAAACTTATGGGAAAATCTCCCGCCGATGAAAGAGAAGACTTAATGGCACTTATCCGTTTTCTTATGCCGAGCGACCAAAATGGAGGTATCGGCACTTCAAAAACTAATCCACTTATTAAAGGCAACGAACAAAGACGCGATCGTATGCTGGCAACTAAAAATGATTTTGAATTGTTAGATAACACAATCTACAACAACACAAACAACAATTTTATGCTTAATAGATACAATAGAGCCGTTATTCAACAGCGAATGAGAGAGACACGAGAATTACCAAAAATGAAGCGCAAACTAACACGAAACTTCTCAACGGAAATCCCGCGACAAGTTCAAACTCGTCCAGAAAGAAAGGATTTTAAACCGCTTGTTAATCCTCCAAGTAATTATGCTTTTGGTAGTCCTTACTCTCCTTATTTCTACAATTACGCTTCACCACCTCAACCCTTTGGTGCCGAATATGATAATTATAGATATAATCCAAACTATTTTCAAAACCCATAGTATAGTATATCTTATAATATAAGATTGGATGCCGAGGTCTATACATAAAGGATTAATAGCCAACAAGTTGCCACGAAAAACACTTTTGAAGCAGAGTCTGGAGAAAACCAATATAGAAAAAGCACACGAGGAATTTACTATTGACAGGCCAGTAATAACAGAGTTAGATAGCAAAAAACCGCCCAAATTTCACAATGACTTGGAAATACAACCAATTAAAACACAAAGAGATAGCGTTGAATTGCTTCCTATTCAAAAAGAAGGAATATTACCAGCAATGGGCACGATGGTTATATGCGCCAGCACTGGCGGGGGTAAATCAGTTATGATTTGTAATCTACTCGCAAAAAAGAACATAATGAAAGGTTTTTATGATAGAATAGTCGTATTTTGCTTAAGCCCGTGCCCGATTTTAGAAGACACTCTCAGGTTAAAAAAAGAAGACATAATCAAAGAGGATAAGCCTGAGTTAATGAGAGACATATTAACTAAACAAAAAGAACTGATTAAAACTAAAGGGTTTAAGAAGGCACCAAAGATATTATTGTTATTGGAAGAGTAAAACTTTTCTCAAATCAGAAGTGCTCACAGAGTTGTTTTTCGCTTCAACACACGCCAAAGTATCCGTGTGGGTCGCAACTCAAAGTTATACACAACTTCCGCGACGAGTAAGAATTAATTGCCATTGGATGATTATTTTTAATGGAGTAAGGAGAAGCGAACTTGACAGACTGGCAGATGAATATGAAAGCCCGTTTCTAACAAAAAAAGAATTTTACAATATGGTTAAGTATGCTACGGCAGAACCTTATTCATTTCTGGCAATCAATAACACAGTCAGCGATAGAACAGCCCAATTTAGAAAGAATTTCTCCACAATATTATTATTACGACTAAACAAGGACAGAGATATGACTAATTTATAAACTAATTCAATTAAAAAGTTTTTTTGTTTCATAATAATATAATATAATATGTCAGCACAGAAACTATATGCGACCCCTTATCATCAAGCAATGTCAATTTGGTATAAAGAAAATGGACAAGGCAAACTCACAACAATTCGTAAGGGAACACCCGAACATGTGGCAATCAAAAAAATAGAAGAGGGTATTAAGAGTGGTAAGATTAAAAGTCTAATCCGTCCAAAAGCACCTAGGGTAAAGAAAACACTTAACGAACCAAATGCCAGCGGACAACCTGACCAAATGCCAAATGAAGCATTGAAAAGAAAAGCACCAGACATAGCATCAGCGAATCATTCATCTCCTGAACCAAATGCGAAACCAGTTGAAATGTCTCCAGCACCTAAGGTTGAACATTCTTTGCCAAAGTCCGTCAATCTAACTCCTGTTTCTGTGCCAAAACAAACTACTACAACACCAGCAAGTAAGATAGAAGCAATAGAAGATGCTTCTAAAGAGACACCGCCACCAGAAAAAATAAAAAAACCTAAAAAACCAACGCAAAGCACATCACAAGCATCAGATAATAACACTATTAATCAAGCCATGGCTGATTTAATGAAAATAAAAGAGGAGAGAATTACACACAAGAATTTACAAATTATGAAAAAAATAATTAGAGGAGAATAAAATAATTATTATTTATATATACAATGATTAAAAACTCAAGTGTTTCTATGCGATTGTCAAATGGATTTATTGACAAGATGAATGAAGCAAACCGACCTAAAAGTGATGGATTTCAATTAAATCAGTTTGAATTGTGGAGTAGCAATGGCGCCCCGTTAGTTAATCAGCCACTGACAGAATTTGGCGATTTAGTCCCACACAAATCTTCTACTATTCAAAACACATTAACAGACATTTCTGATAAGAAAGGAAATGCGGATGTTGTTGATTTGGACACCGCTGTTAGCAGTTTGGCTTATTTGAAGAAAGCGGTTGAAAATGCTGATGCGAGAGAATTTCAATTAACCTCCCCGCAAGACGCGAGACTTGACAATATACAAAAATCAGTTGATATCATTAGACAATCCGTTTCAGGTGAATAATTATTTATTTTTAAATTCTATATTTTTTATTAGTATAATAAGCAGTGTAAAAACTACAACCACAGCAACAAAAAATGGAGGGAAAGGATAGTAAAAACACGGAGGAGTTGATGACCCTCAACAACCTCAGGTATGAGTTGCCAGCAAATCTAGCACTCACTGAGCAGGGGAGTGTCTTTAAGAAGAACTTCGCCGACCAGCAGACTTATACCAGTTCGTCGGGGACTGAAATGATTTTTACACTACAGGCAAGCACTGATTTTGTTTATGGAAAGAATTGCTATTTGTCGTTTGATGTCAAGGCCGACGGGTTGGTTACGACCGCAGGAAATAACTGCGCGATCGGTTTTCAAAACACACCAGCAACCGCTATTTTTGAACGATTTTTGTTGGAAAGTAAGGATGGTAGCGAACTTGAACGAATTGAAGATTTGAATAAACTGGTGCGAAATACTCTCCCGTGGCATTATCCTTTTGATTATCGCCGACAGGCACAGATGGCGGGACAACGAGAGACTGTGGAAGTTAATGCTAATATTACCGACAATTCAGTTGTTGATTTTGCTATTAATACTCCCACGGTCGTGGGCACTGGTAATTATTTGAAGGTTTGTATTCCTCTTCATTACTTCTCGGGGGTGTTTAATGAAGAAACTCTCATTCCTCCCTCTCTAATTAGTGGTATGAGGCTTCGCTTGACCTTTGCGCCACCTCAGGAAGCATTTAACATTATTGGAAGCACTGATGGTAAGGTTTCTACTGGGTTTGATGGTTCCGCTTTGACTTTCACCGTGTCCAATCCAGTTGTAATGCTGGAGACATTCTCTCTTGCTCCCGCCGTCCAGAGAAATATTATGGAACAGAATCTGATGGGAAGCAAGGATGGGCTCCCATACACTTATGAAACATATTACAACCAAAAGGCGAACCCGGGGACTTCCGATGATTTCAATCTTCAAGTAAATAAGGCCGTTGCTCGTGCTCAGTGCTTGTATATAATCACGCAAAACGTGCTCGCTGACAATGCTGGTATTGATAACCTTGGAACTGCTCAAATGAATTATAAGCAGTATCAGTGCCGTATTGGTGATTGGTATGCTCCGCAACAAAAGATGGAACTCGGAGGAAGCACCGATACTCTGGCCGCCGTTCAGAGAGGCTGTGCGGAATTGTATATTGACAATCTCCAAGCGACTATGGGTATTCGCGATGCTTATATGTCTTCGTCTGTTTCTCTTGAAAACTTCCGCAAGTATTATTCTACTTCAGATAAAACAGGACTTACATCTAACTCAGGATTTGCTACCATTATCCAGACACTCAACCAATCTCCACACATTTGGAGCGTCTGGTCTTGCGGTTAATAACTCACGAACTGCGGAAGTCAGTCTTCGTTATGCGGCCGATTATAACGCAGATCGCGCCATCACCGCTTGGTTGAAATACGTCAAAGTGGCGTCTATCTATCCCAGTAGATGCATCGTAAAACAATGATTAAATGTAAGCCTTATTTATTTAAAATCTCTCTTAGTATGTGTAGTTTAAACAAAAAAGATAAAAATAACCATATAAACATATCGCAATATACAACATAATACAATATGCCACGGGTTGGAAATTGTCAAAATGGGAAAATCTATGCTATTAGGTCTCACCAAACAGATAAAATTTACATAGGAAGCACCACACAAGAATTGTCTGCTCGTATGTCGGATCATCGCCATAATTTTAAACTCTGGGAAAAGGACGAAAAAAAATATAAATATACTTCCAGTTTTGAAATAATCAAACACGAAGACGCTTATATTGAACTTTTGGAACACTACCCGTGCGAGACTTCCGATCAACTTAATAAAAGAGAAGGCGAGTATATAAGGGAAAACAAGTGTGTAAATAAAAGAATATCTGGCAGGAGTGTGAATGAATGGCATAAAGACAATGCTGAATATGTAAAGCAACACAAACGAGAATATAATGAACGAAACAAAGAACATCTGGCCAAAAAGAAAAAAGAATATCGTGAGAAAAATCCACAAATAGACGAAAATGATAGATGGAACAATAAAGCCAAAATAGCAGAAAGAGATAGATTATATCGTGAAAAAAACAAGGAATATCTAAACCAATTATCACGAGAAAGAGGGTCTGTTAGAGTGCAATGTAAATGTGGTGATTTTTCAAGAAAGGATAGTATTTCTAAACATAGAAAAACCAAAACTCACAAAAGAAACATGGAGGCACTTCCAATTGGTCTATTCGTATTTGGCCTATAAATTTAATTTAATTAGAATAATATTTTTTGCTATATATAGCAATGAGTTTCACGATAAGCAATCTTGAAGACGAAAAGCGCACCCGCAAAAATTTCCTCCTTCGCGTCTCCTCAAGCGATAAAACAGAATCCAAATCCGCTTCTACTCACAATGGCCGTTTCGTTGTTGATTTACCAGCAACTGGTCGTAATATTGATATAATCAGTGCTTATGTCGTTAAAAGTATCTCTATCCCAAACGTTTTCCCAAACATACCGAGTTATGCCAACACTCTCACATTGATTAAAACAACGGGATCGGCTACAAAAACGGCAATCATAACAGAAAATCAATACACCATTGATACATTTATTACCGCTCTTCAAACTGCGATTAATTCAGCAATTACCCCCAACTCCGTAGTTATAACTTTGAACTCCGTTAATAAATTGAATTTCGCTTTCACTGGTGATACGTATGCTTTTGATTATGATAATAGCACGATTAGAGACAAGATAGGACTAACTGCCGATATCTCGGCGGCGGCGAGTAGCACCATGCAATCCATAGTCAATCTAATCGGTGAAACGGCCGTTTATGTCCATAGCCGTGCTTTAAATCAGTCTGGTTTAGTTGAAGCAAATGGTAATTTCTCCGTGGTCGGTAAAGTGAATCTAGACAAACCTTATGGAGTCCAGTGCTACTTTGAGAGTTCTAATGATGTCGCCGATTATGTGCCATTCAATACCACCAAGAGTTTAAGAACTATCGATATCGTTATTAGAAATGCGGGCGGCAGTGTGCTCGAATGTCCTTTAAACTTTGAGGTTTCAATTCTTCTCAAAGTCTATCATGCGTAAGCAAAAAAAAATGTATAGATATAATGACCTACATACAAAATTTAGATATACTATTTACTCTAATCAAAAACATCAACTCATGCCGACGACAACAACATAAAGAGCAAATCCCCTGCGGTGCCAATATTGACCAGTTTTATATATATTTGAAGAGAAATCACGCACGTATAACAGAAAAGTTAATTAAAAACAAGGATTTTGAATACATAAAAAAAATGGCCGTAGAGATAGAAAACAAATTTGACGCGCAAATACAATATTCTATGATATAATATTTTGCCATAAATAATACCCTTCTTTTTTTGTTTAAACTATTTAAACAAATGAGATATAAAAAGATATAAACCGATGCCAGACTATAAACAAGCCAAACTATACAGCATCAGGTCATATCAAACGAATGAAGTATATATTGGTTCATCTACTCAACCTTTATATAAGCGATTATATGCACACAAAAAAGACTACGAAAAATGGATGAAAGGTGAATATCATTATACTTCTTCTTATGAAATAGTTAAATACGATGATGTTTTTATTGAATTGGTTGAAGATTATCCATGTGAAAATAGGGAACAATTAAACAGACGAGAGGGCGAGGTAATAAGATCCACAGAAAATTGTGTGAATAAGCGAATAGAAGGCAGAACTCACAAAGAATATTACGGAGATAATAAAACATATCTTTTACAAAGGGCAAAAGAATACAGAACCAAAAATAAGGAACAAGTGGCACAAACCTGTAAAAAATGGAACGAAAAAAACAAAGAACACGTAGCACAAAGAAGAAAAAAATATAGAGAAGTAAATGCTCATAAACTTCTTCAACAAAAAAGGAATACTATGAAAAAAACAGAGATACAATAATTGAATATAAAAAGCAATACAGGGAGTGTAATAGAAAAATAGTAAATAGAATTAGCGTATTAAGTTATCACAAAAAAAATCCAATTGGTTTACCCACATTTGGTCTGTAAACTATAAAGGAAACCTTTTTTTTTGTTTTAGAAGCCTTCCTGTGTGTGGTTAGATGATGTCTTCAATAAAATTAATAGAAGCGTAAATGCTCGCCGTTCCACCGCTTGTATTTTGTGCGGATATAGTAAATGTCTTACCTGACCTTATCTTGATATTATATTGGGACAAATCAATATATATGGATGAGCCAGCAGACAATACATAAGTAAGTATCACGCTTCCACCCGTTCTTGTTGTCCCCGCCGTATCTACCTCGGCCAATGATGTGGCGGTATCGTAATTAGAGTAAGAAGGTGTTCCTCCCAACGTGGTATTAAGAATAATTCTCGCGATACATGTTTTAGTGTCTGAGTTGCTAATACACAAATTCTCAAAGTAGATTATGTTGTAATTCGTTTTGCTGTTGAATGTGGCGCGGTTTCTAATAGTAAATATGGCATTTTCAGTTGCTCCTATAGTTTTGACATTATCATACGAGTTTGTTATAGCAATAGTCCTATCAATATTTCCCTCAACTGCCAAAAACATACTTGCCGTTTTCATTACAACGGATTGAAGGCTTGATGAATACGCCTTCGCGTAAATAGCAAACGCCGCCTGATCTAATGATGGAGTGGTGGCAGTGCTCGCGTATTTAATCGCATGAATTATCTCCATTCGTTCAGTGCGCGGGTTTTCAATTTTAAATGTAATTTGACCGCTACCCAGATATTGGACGACTATTTCAAACACGTTCAATTTGGTAAAATCAATCGTGGGGAAGTTTCCCGTATTATCACATTTATCAACATTCCACGCATACTGACTAACCACATTTTCAACACTCCCCGCCGTTCTGACAACAGACATTCCCGAGTTTGATTGTCTAAAACATAAATTGTCTGCTGGTGTGCCTATGCCAATGTCGCAATTGAAAGTAGTCGCGGTGGTAGATGACGGAAACAATGCGGAAAATCTAGCAACCAAACCCATACCACTTCTATATTTGGCTCGCTCAATAGTCGTAATCTGCGCGGTTGAATTACCAGAGGCCGATGTCGTTAAAACCGCCATTGAATTAGCAGACGATACCACCCCGCCGTTTGTTTCTGTTTTGTCAAAGAAACGCGTATTAATACCATATGTGAATACATTTTGTAATACTGGCGACAAAGTTGCCGTTCGCAACTCTCCGAAGGCCGTTGTAGGTAATGCGTCTCTTATAGCATCCGTTGATAATGAAGAAGAAGATGACGATGTAGTTGATGACGATGTCGTATTCGTGCTTTGACCAAACAAATTCATATTTTGTCATATAATATAAGTTGAATATAAAATCATGCCGATAATAATACGTGAATTGCCGAGTGATATAGTTGGACACATAAGGACATTTGTTTATTCAGAGACGTCCAAGATTGAGTATAAAAAAGAATTTTGTAATATATGTGGCTTGTCTCGCACATTCCAGTCGCACCCTCCTATTATAGCAGTTGATATTGATAATGTAGATGGTGTTCAGTTTTTCACGATTTGTTCCATTAATTGCTATAGAAGAGAATCTAATACTAGGGCGAGATATCACGAACCGCCTTTAATCGTTGTTAAGTATTAGCCTTCTTTTTAATTCTCGTGCTTCTTCTTAATGGTGCTTTTGTTTCCTCTTCTTTTTTTGCTTCGCTCTTCGTCGCTTTACTCTCTTCGCTGTCGCTCTTCGTCGCTTCGCCCCTCTTCTCTTTAATAAACGTATTGACAATAACGGCTCCAATCCCGCTTAACTTTCTCAGTTTAGTATTTGTAATATTCGGGTTATCATTGTAAATCTGCTCAAGCAATTTATACTTATCCTCTCTACTAGCGCTTTTACCTAATGGTATATAACTACATTCTTCCGCGTTGTTATCTCCAACATGTTGGAGATTGCTTTTAATTTCATTAGTATTATTTAAATTCAAATATAAATCTATTTTGCGTCTCAACTCCTCTAATTCTGTTTTAATTCCTTCTGCCTTAATTTCTTCAGGGTCGGCCACATTAACCCAACTATAACTAAAACTGGTGAGCATATCGCCGTGTCCCAACACATTTGAAACCCACGTGTTAAAATTCTCTAATTTCGGATTGGCGAAATTGCTATACGACAAACTAGCATATAGTTTTCGCAACATACTGCTCTTCTGCGTGTATTCTGATAGCCAAGGGAAGATTTTGATAATTCTTTTGTTTAGTTCATTATTCTTTTGTTTATCAAGCACACCTTCGTTGTTGATGATAACTGATTTTTTCTTTTTGAAATGGTTTCGTATTGAATTTACTTGTTCTATTACAAACTGGGGAGTAAAAAGGACAACAGGCCTCTCAGTCCAATTCTTTTTTTGTCCTTCTCTCTTTTTCGCTAGGTTATTCACTCGCAACCAACTCGGTTTATCTGGTATTAATTCATACGTGTTTTTGTCAAATATTTCCACAGGCCTTGCTCCAATTGCTATCATCAAAGCAAGTAGTTTAAGATAAGGGTCATTACTTAATATCATATCGTTCATTTTAGCCATTACATCACGGACATCAATCTGTATTTTTTGTTCATTTTTGGCTTTGACGTCTTTCTTATACCCCTCAACGATATCAATCCGCTCGTCTTCATTTAGATTAAAATACTTATCCAGTTTGCTCATTTCATATACTTTTTCACTTTGGTTGGGCTCTATTGCTTTTTTTCTCACCTCAGAAAGTCTTTGCCTTCTACTATTCAAATTTGGATACACGATAGCATATTTAGGATATATCACCTTTAGTGCCTCAAGCACCTCTTCATCACTAGTTGGTGTGCTAAATAAAGATATAATAGCATTATGAAAGGCTATACTTGGTTTTAATTCGCTATCGTAGAAGTTGGACACGACCTCATAAATTTTACTTTCAGTAGTAGCAACTCTTAACTGCCTAACAAACTTCTTGTCATCTTCGCTCCACATCGGCTGGTATATATTAGACAAATCTATTTTTTATAAATAAAATTAACTCTCTCCCCGTCAATTCCGCTCTCCCGACGCTTCCTTCATTGCTTGCCCCGCGGTTTAGTCTCAGAGCACAAATCGCCTTCAACTGCTTCTTTTTGCCCCGTCCTTAAAGTCCTTTTTTTTATTTTTAAGTCCACTATAATTTTAAGGACACCCTAGAAGCGGTATTTTATCGTAATTCTAACTCTGCCCATATTACCACACGCCCCATCCTTACTTCCTTATTATTTTTATTAACATTATTATTATAAAAATAGGGTATATAAAAGAGGATTTAGCCCCATTTGACTGAGTTTAACTATGTCCTTGGGGACGTCCCCTGTTTTAGTCCCCTGTTTTTGGGAAAGTTGGCCGACCCGACCCGACCCTTTATAGTCCCCCACACCATTTGGCCGAGGGGGGTAATGTTGAAACTGAGAACAAGGACTACCACCCCCCGATAGTTTAAATGAAGACGTTTCAACGAAATAAGCCCCCCACACCTATTGTTTAAGTCCTTGTGAGTTGGCGGATCCTTATTTCCATAAGTACCCTTGATTTACAAAAACAGCAAAATACGCTCTCCTATTCATCGAGGGTAATAAACCGATCGAAAACTTTGCCTCCAAAACATGAAAAAATTGATTTTTTTTGACATTTTCAAAACTTTTTCACGTTTTTGAGAAAAAAAATAAATCAATAAAATGAACCATCTCAAAAAAAATGAACAAAAACAAGGACTTAATGAAAAAAATAAGGACACCTAGCAAGCCTTATTCCGCTGTAATCTGTCTTACCTCACCACACTCCTTACATCTGCTTTTTCGTTTCTCATGTTCACATATCTCGCTTCCACCACACTCCTTACATCTGCTTTTTCGTTTCTTATGTTCGCACATTTCACCTCCACCGCATTCCGTGCATCTGCTTTTTCGTTTCTTATGCTCACATATCTCACCACCTCCGCATTCCGTGCATCTGCTTTTTCGTATATTATGTTCGCATTTAAGTCTAGCCCTCTCCGCTCTACCTTTTATTCTACAACTTTCACAAGTCTTCAACCTCCGCCCCTTGTCATTCAAGAATTGCCGTGGTAGCCTCCAACATCTACACTTACCGCACTTCTCATGTTTAACTTCCTCTGTTGCCATCCTTTTATATATCGTTTGTAAGTCTTTAATATATAAATCAATAAGATAATATCGTTATGGCCACCAATTTTGGTCAAAAAGGAAATCCCCGCGAATATGACCATGCGGCGCCGTGGACGACTTCAATCCACCGCGCCGCAGAGGTTGCGGCAGAATTTCACTTTTTTGCCGCAGTGCCGCAAAAAATATTTTTTTTGTATGTAGTCCCCTCCTATCCCCCCCGCCACTCACTTCGTGAGTGTCCCCCCCCCCCCCCCCCTTTCCTCCCCAAACGGGGTGTGATCATTTATGTTGGATAGACAGGTCTATGTTGTATATTATAAAACAAGCCTTACAAATATGAAAAACCAACATAGGACACAACAAAAACAGACATTCAAACATATCAAAAACATACCTTTGTTTTACAAAAAACGACAAACTGAGCACACTAAGAGAGATTTAGACAAAATAACGACAAAAACCATATATACAAAGTAATATATACAATTTTATGGAATAAAATGGTGTTTTTGTCGTTATTTTGTCTAAATCTCTCTTAGTGTGCTCAGTTTGTCGTTTTTTGTAAAACAAAGGTATGTTTTTGATATGTTTGAATGTCTGTTTTTGTTGTGTCCTATGTTGGTTTTTCATATTTGTAAGGCTTGTTTTATAATATACAACATAGACCTGTCTATCCAACATAAATGATCATATATATATATTGCTACTTCCCTCCCTGCCTGGCCTACCTCTCAACCTCTCCCCTTCCCCTGTTGCGAGCGCCGCGAATATGCCGCGAGCACTGAGAGTGTCGTGTACATACCGCAAGCATGCAAATAATATATATTATATATATGCCGCGAGCACCGCAAATATGTCGCGAGCGCCGCTTGTATGTCGCGAGCACTGAGAGTGTCGTGTACATAAACGCTTAAAGTGTCATCTGCTTTACCACACATTTGTAATTTATGTATATGCAGCGAGCGCCGCGAATATGCCGTGAGCGCCGCGAGTGTTGCGAGTGTCGTCAACATACCACAACTATATATGTATGCATGTATATATATATATAAAGAGAGACAAAGAGAGACCTTTTTGATGGGACGATCGTACACTTTGAATGGCACTTTGCTGCCATGGGCATCCACGCAGTCATGGGACTTGTCCTATGCAGTACAAGGAAAATGATCTATAAAAAATTCATTCATTATATACACTCAATGTTACCTTGTTCCTTTCACGTTCGAGGAAGCACTCCGAGCATAAGTGCATATTGCACTCATCGCAACCGTAGCGATAGCCCTTAATTGACCCCCTTGTCTGGGGACAGTCAGCACAATAATACCTAAACATGTATATGTGTATGTATATGTATATGTATATGTATATGTATATGTATATGTATATGTATATGTATATGTATATGTATATGTATATGTATATGTATATGTGTATGTATGTGTATATGTATATGTATATGTATATGTATATGCATATGTATATGTATATGTATATGTATGTATATATATATGTATATGTATATGTATATGTATGTATAATATTGTAATATTTTTATAATTGAACCCTGCGTGCGTGGCCTTGGGACTGCTGACTTTCCTGTTGGGACTAGCTATAGGCGTGTCCTCCTGCTGGCTGTCCTGGCTGGCGCTGTCGCCACCACCAGTCTTGTCCTTTTTGCCGCCACCACTAGTCTTATCTTACAGAGTTACTATATTCATATCACACATACACACATGCATGAATGATTACATACACACATACATACACAAATAGCAATACTACATGCATACATGCATACAATATTACATACATGGAGAGAAAGGGCAGGCGCGGCGGAACGCAGCCTGCTCAAAACAAGCAGCCTAAACGTCTCTTTGCTCCCGGCCATTCCTACTGGCGCATGGCAAGTAAGGCTGAAGGCCAGCAGCAGCCCACATGCGCCACATTGCCGCAGAACATTCATTCTATCCACTAAGAAGATATGCACGACTCTGTAGTCCTTCTTCAGCATACGCAGCAGGTGTTCCTTGTCCTCTGCAGTCCATCCTCGGCAGAAGCTGTACACCGCCACGCAACGGCGCTTGCTGGCGGCCTTCCATAGGCGGTCCAGTGTGAAGTCTGCATCGCATGCAGTCCTCCAAAGCACCTGTGGCTGCTTCTTATCGCCTACAGCAGCAGCGCGCTTGCTCAGCGACTCCCACCTGCTCTCTTGGTTTTTTTGGAAATCTCCCAGCTCTATGCCGAACACTTCGGCAAAGCCCATGACACCCGCGATGTTGACTGCATGCCCTTCTCCTGCACCCGCATCCACGAAGGTTAGCTTGCTCTTTTCTCCCTGAAGGAAGTAGTCAAGCAGCGCGTAACACTTCGGGCGCGCGGTGCCCTGTAACCCTGCACTGGCGGATGTTTGGTTGCGGGACTCAGTCAAGGACCTAGTCAATGTCGTCTCGGGCGCCCCAGCGCTGCAAATTGGCGACGCGTGTCCGGCTCCCAGATTGTGGCCCCGCGCCAGCCGAAACCAACATAGCCAATCATGAACCGAGTCTGCATGTGTCGCTTGATAGCAAGGCAGCTCCAATAAGTGAGGGTTAGCGGCCCCGCAGCCGCTGCGCTCGCACACGAAATCAGAAAACTTGTTGTGCGTGGAACGGCGCACACATACCCAGCGTCCTGGGGGGCACATACTGCTGAATGCTTCTGGGCGGGGCGGGGGCTCGGGCCTCGCCGGTAGCTGATCACCCGCACCACAACGGTAAAAAACTCTTTAATGAAATAACGTTTTAAAGATTTGAACATGTATATAATATTATTCATATGCATGTATGATTTTTTAATGAAACAAAACTTGTTTGAATGAGATAAAATACAGTGCATAAAGCCTCAGTAGGACTGTACCGTTTTTTCCTTGCTCGTATTGCCCTGTTCTTCTTTTTGCTTGTTTGCCAGTGCCGCCATCGCCATTCTTCTTTTTGCTGCTGCCTTGGCCGCCGTCGTCCTTGACTTTGCCAGTGCTGCCACTGCCGCTGCCGTCGTTGTTCTTTCCGCCGCCAGTGTCTTCATCACCGCCTTCCTCTTCTTCTTCGTCTGACGGTTCTTCGTCGCTGTCCACCTTCTGTGAACCGTCGTCGCACTTCTTCCCCTTCTTTTTCTTTTTTTGGCAGGCTTGCTTCCATGTTTTTTTCCTACATAGATGCAAATACATACATAAATACATACATACGTACATGCATACATAGAATGCTATTATTACATACATAGTATTATCATGAATACATTCATGCACTTCTTACATACAATGCAGACATGCATACATACACACATAACATACATACATAATTTGCATACATAAGATGTTACATACACAAAGGCCTTCAGCTTTTCGAGTTGTTTCTCCATCTCCGACATCCAACGCTCCAGTTGTTCGCGGTCGGCTTTCGATTGCTTGCTTGCGTTCTCCGCCTCCTTGAGCCTTTGTATGTATTGCATGTATGTATGGTATGTATGTATGGCGCTCGCGGCATATTCGCGGCGCTTGCGGCATGTATAAATTACATGTGCGCGGTATGCAGAGGACACTCTCAGCGCTCGCGGCGGTCGCGGCATATTTGCGGCGGTCGCGGCATATACATAAATACCCATGTATGTATGCATCATGGCATGCATATATTTATTATGTATGTATGTATGCATGTATATATGTATGTATGTATGTATGTTTGTATGTATGTATTGCGTGTATGTATGTATGTATGCATGTGTGCATGTATACGTACCGATTTGCCTTTGTATGTATTGTATGTATGTATGGTATGTATGTATGGCGCTCGCGGCATATACGCGGCGCTCGCGGCATATTCGCGGCGCTCGCGGCATGTTTTAATTACATGTGCGCGGTATGCAGAGGACACTCTCAGCGAGCGCTCGCGGCGGTCGCGGCATATTTGCCGCGGTCGCGGCATATACATAAATACCCATGTATGTATGCATCATGGCATGCATATATTTATTATGTATGTATGTATGCATGTATATTATGTATGCATATGTATGTATGTATGTATGTATGTACTGCATGTATGTATGTATGTATGCATGTGTGCATGTACCGATTTGCCGTTTCTTTTGCTGTATCTTTTTCCACTTTTCCAACTTGCACTTCCAGTAGTGCCATCCTAGGTTGGTATGTATGTATGCATGTATGTATGCATGTATTTATGTAATATGTACTTGTATGTAATTGTATGTAGGACATTGTCTATAAATATGAATGTACCGCTCTTTGGTGTCGACAAGCTCCGAGGCGATGGTAACTTCTGGCTCCCACCAGCTGGCGGGAGCGATTGCCTAACTGTGGAGAAAGTCACGATATGTGGGGGGGCAGAACGGGGTCGGCTTGAGGACTGCCCGACTCGGGGGGATAGGGGGAGGCTATCACCGTCGGCTGGCTCTGCTCCTCGCTCGGGGGAGAAAGAGAACAGAGGCCCTTTCGACTCTTCTTCCTCCTCGACTACCCTTCCGTATGGGGAGACAAAAAGCGCGCCGCTGTCTTCGTACCGGGAGTCCGGAGGGGAGGCGAATGATCCCGGGAGGCTTGGGCTCCGTTGAGAAATCCTCGGGGTCGGGGATGAACCATTTTCTAAATATGTAAATAAGCATATAGAGATAGGTACCTTTTTACCACTCTTCAGATCATTAGACAGGCCATTCAACTGTTCCTCCAGCTTGTTGACTGCTGCATGGATAGCCATCTGCTGGCTGTACGCTGCTGGGACGAACGGCAGGGAATCTAGCTCTAACTTGGTGAGAGTCTTCGGGCAGAACAGCGCTTCTATATGTACATGTATATATGTATGTATATGTATACATATGTATATATATATGTATAGTATATGTATATGTATATGTATATGTATATGTATATGTATATGTATATGTGTATGTATGTGTTATAATATGTATATGTATATGTATATGTATATGTATATGTATAATTATTATGTATATGTATATGTATATCAATATGCATATGTATATCTTCTTCACAGCATCATTGTGTATGTATATATATGTATATTGTGCATAATAATGTGCACGTATTATTGCATGTGTATGACCTGGTTCTGCTTGATAAATGTCAGTTCTGGTGTCCGGGTCGGGCGACTGGTAGGTGGTGAACCTAGGTAAGTAGATCAATAGATAGATAGATAGATAGATAGATAGATAGATAGATAGATAGATAGATAGATAGATAGATAGATAGATCTTGCCAGGATGGACTTGGGCACGTTTGACTGCACAGCCGTGGCAGAGGTCCTTACGTACATACACACAAACACACATATTATACGCACACACACAATATTACATGCATGCATAAATAAATATATACCTGCTTCTGGTTGTTGTTACACCCAGCTTGAAAACAAATCCATTTGATGCCTTGGATGGGGCCTTGCTTGCACCCATCACAGTTGTATCCAGCAAAAGCGCCAACTAATAATGCATGTATGCATGTATGTATTGCATATAAGAAAACATAATTGATCTTGTATGTATGTCTGTATGTATGTATCTATGTGTGGTCGCATAATAATGCATGAATGTCAAACATGTATACTTGCATGTTTGTTTATCTATGCATGTTTGTATGTATGCCTGCATGCGTGTATATGCGTACCCCACATTCCCATTGTGGTGGCCAGGGATTCCGTGTCTTGTCGACTCATGCCGGAGATCGTGAATGGCAGTACCTATGTATGTATGTCTGCAGCTGTATGTACGTATGTATGTATGTATGTATGTATGTATGTATGTATGTATATATGTGTATGTGTACCTTGTTGTCCTCGACCTCTGTTTCGCTGTCTTCCTCTGCAGATGCAGCTTTCCTCGATTTTGTCTTGGCTTTCTTCGTCACTTTCTTGCTTGTCTCATCTTCAGATGGTTCAGCTTCCTTCGTCCTACATACATACATACATACATACATACATACCTCGATTTCTTCTGCTTGGGCTTCTTCGTCCCTTGTTCGCCTGTCTCATCTCCACATAATTCCGCTTCCTTCGATCTCCTTGTCGTTTTTTTCTTCTCCTTCTTTGATGAGACATCAATTACTTTGATGTCCACATTTTGAGGCGGTTTTCCTTTTTCGTCTGCTGTTCTGCCCTAAGAGGGGGAGGGGAGGGGGGGTGGAAGATTGAGGGAGAGGGGAGAGGGGAGCCAGGCAGGGAGGGAAGCAGCGGCAACAACGGCAGCAGCGGCAACAGCAGAGAGAGAGAGACAGTACATATCTGAAAAAGAGTCTGAGGTCGACCTTCCGAACGATGTGCTCCAACAATTTCATTAGTTTCGTTGACTGCGACTGGTCCACCTTGTCCAGCGTTTCGCCCCAGTCCACATCCTCGTGCCACAGCAAACCGGGGACCTCTTTATCGTGCGGGCGGACAAGCCAGAACCTAATATTGTAAGTATTGTTGTATATAGCATGGTATGTATGTAGGAATTAAAGTATATGTTTCTAAGCGTTAGTGTGTAATGCATGTATGTGCATAGTATTACCATCCTTTCCTATAGAGAAAGCAAGGCCCAAGCACGTGGAACTCCCGCTTGTTCTTATCGAATATCCTGCAGCCGAAGCCGACCTCCTGCACTCCCGACTTCGTGTCCACCTGTATAAATTATATAATTAATGAATGTATATGTATATGCTTATATGTATATTCCAATTGAATTTGTGAAAATTGTGTGTGTGCGTGTTGTTGTGTATGAGAAGAGAGATAGATAGACATTAATGAGTTGCGTGTATATGTGAAAGCTAGAGAGAGAGAGAGAGAGAGAGAAGACCTTCGCCCTCAAGCTTGGCAACAAGTGCATCATATGAACGTGTCGCCCCTCGTCCCTAAATAAGAACAGGTACGTGTACAGACCGCAAGTATGCAAATAATATATGTATGCCCCTCGCGGCATATTCGCGGCATATATATAATATATATTATTTGCATACTTGCGGTATGTACACGACACTCTCAGTGCTCGCGGCATATTCGCGGCGCTCGCGGCGGGGGGGAGGGGAGAGGTTGAGAGGTAGGCCAGGCAGGGAGGGACGTAGCAATATATATATATATATATATATATATATATATATATATATATATAATATATATATATATATATATGCAATATATATATATATATATGCAAATAATATATGTATGCCCCTCGCGGCATATTCGCGGCGCTCGCGGCATATTCGCGGCGCTCGCGGCATATATATAATATATATTATTTGCATAATTGCGGTATGTACACGACACTCTCAGTGCTCGCGGCATATTCGCGGCGCTCGCGGCGGGGGGGAGGGGAGAGGTTGAGAGGTAGGCCAGGCAGGGAGGGAAGTAGCAATATATATATATATATATATATATGTATATATATATATAAAGGGACAAAGAGAGAGGGAGAGAGACAGAGAGGGAGAGAGAGGACAGAGACAGAGAGAGAGAGAGAAAGGCACCTGGTATGGACGACCATTGCATCTACGTCTGCTGCATCTACCTCAACTTCTGGGATCAAATTAGATGAGAGACTCTTGTTGTTCGGCCAGTCAGCAATGAGATCCTTATTAAGTAGTCCTGTACACACAATAATATTTATGTAAAACTCTGTACATACTATTAGGTATGTTCGTCAAAATTTCAATACATTATACAAGTGCTTATGTTATTATAATTTAAAAGATACTGTTCTTACCTTGTGGAAGGTCGCCCTGATCTTGGTCCAATTCAAGTGCTTCCTCGTCTGGCGTTTCACTTTTCTCCTCTTCTTTTCCTTTGTTTTTGTGTTTTTTTTGTGGCTTTACGTTTTTCGCTGAGGGGCTCCCCCTACATTGATGTATGTATGTATGTTTACGTATGTATGTATGTGTGTGTGTGTGTGCTTGTATATACCTTGATCTCTTCTTCCTGTTGTCCTTGGAGTCTTCTGTCGCGGACTGGGACTCTTCGCTCTGGGTATCAGTAGTAGATAAATACACATTTTTGGGGGGTGTTTTTTCGTGCCTCAAAAACCCCCTTCCAAAATGTATCGTCCTTCCTATTGATAGTTTAAACAATCAATACTAAGCCTCAAAACAGCAAAATAAAAAAGCAAAAATTTTTGATAAATACAAGAAAGCAAAATAAATAAATTCGTTTTCCTCTACTTCAAAAAAAAAAAAAAGGATTAGCTAACAACTTCTCTATTCCTTTTAAAGAATAGCGAAAAATATATTTATGTAAATGGGAGACTATATAAGACCTAATTCTAAACAACTATACAAGCAAATCAACAGAGATAAAATAAACAAGAAAGCAAAAGAAAAAATAAAATGTGAATGTGGAGCAGAAGTATCAAGAGCAAATTTATCAAGACATAAAAAAACACACCAATATCAAAATCAATAAATTTTACTGCTATAGGTACCACTATAGCACACTTATCTTTTTATATTTTATTCGTTTCTGACTTTGTCATCAACGAACTTTTTTATAAAATATTTCATAAAATTTTTTATAAAAGTTGGCCAAAAGTGCGAAAACGAAAAGTATGATTTTTTGTTTTCGCATCCTCTCAGAAAAAACCACGTGATAACATTTTAGCCGTCTATAGTGCCACCAATCATTAAATATCAAATAGGACTTTATCCGTTTCTATTTCTTTTATATAGTATATATATGTAAATGTCAAACCAGATTGATGAAAGAAAACAATTAAGAAAACATAAGAGAGCAGAATATGTAAAAGAAAACAGAAAACAGACTTATGTATGTATATGTGGAAAGACATTAAAAATATTCAATAAATACACACATGAAAAAAGTCAATTCCACAGAGACCACTTCGCAGAAAAACAAGAAATTATGATAGGCGGAAAACCTTGTAAATTAACTATAAGAAGAGATGATGACATAGAAAGATATTTTAAAAATAAAATGTAAAACCATTTAAAGAAATAAATATTATTACTTATATATAATATGTCTTCTATAATGATACAAGCGGACAAAGAAATGAAAGAACTATACAACTTACATTTTCCAGAAGCATTAGCGGACGATAGAAGGATTAAGAAATATACAAAAAGAGAAGTGCTTCAGAGATATAGTAAGGCATTCAAGTTTCGGATTGAACAAAGGAACAAAATATTGGAAGAACCTTCAACCACATTGAATATACATAAATGGCGAATTTGTGAAGAAGCAATCGCACAACTTAAATTAAGGTCTATGATATTATTGAATAAAAAATAAAATGTAAAACCATTTAAAGAAATAAATATTATTACTTATAATATACAAAGATTTTGAAAAAAATCTTTGAGTAAAAAGGTTTTGCGAAACTTTTTATAAAAGTTTCAATGGGAAGACATAAGAAATATCTTACACCAGAGGACAAACGAAAGGCTAACAATGAAAAATCAATGGCTTATTATATTAAGCACCGCGAAGAAGTAAATACAAGAAGAAAGGAAAAATTGAAAGAACGAAACAGGAAACTTAAAAAGTATGAAGAAATGAAGGCGAGAGGAGCATAAAATAAAAAAACAAAAAAATTATTTTTTGTAATAAATAAATAAAATGAATTTCGTATTAAAGGTAAGACAATTTATATTTATATATATCGGTAAAACAATTTATTTTATTTTATTATTTTTATATCCACACTAATATAAAAGTAAAATATGCCACCACCCTTACCGCCAAGACCGACGAAGGAAAATGTAGAACAAGCAAAGGTAAGAGCGAATTTGAGGAAAACTACAACTAGAGAGAGCAAGAAGGAATTCAAAGTAGTTGAGTTAAAATCTAGACGAGATAATGGATCAAATTCTCTTACATACGAACGAGCAGGGTTAGATATAAATTTTACGATACTGACAAATTAGAGCGCGAAGTATTACTCCCTATATTGTTAGATGCGAAAAGAAAAGGGATGACGAGAAATGCAGATGTCAATGTTTCACTTGCATATATAACGGAATCAAAAGAATTTAATACCTATTTTAAAAAGAAATCTTTTAATTCTTTTCAAATAAAGGATTATGATGCTTTCATTGAAATGTTAAACGAATTTAACATAGATAATATTCAGGCTTCCGGTTCTGGCTATGACAGAATTATTGAATGTGCTAAAGTTGTAATATTTCAAGAGCGGTGGAGGATGCTACGAAGGAAAGAAAAAATGTAAAAAAACAAAAGCAGAAGAAAGTATATTAATTTCTCCCGCCAGCAAAAGTAATAACTGCTTGTTCTTCCTTTGTAAAGATATTCTTAATATTCCAATTATTAACAGAAAAAGATGTAATGACATAAGAGAGCAATTTAATCTTTCTAAAGATTGTCCTATTCCATTCTCTATCGCCTTACAAATCCTTAATAAATACATAAAAGAAAATAAGACATACGAAATTACGAATGCTTATACAAAAGAAACCATAAGAACAAATGATATTGGAGAAGAAGCAGACATTATGATTTACTTAGATAATAATCATTATTTCGGTTTAATCAAAAGATATAAAAACAAATGTCAAAAATGTTTGTATAATATTACGATAAGCACACATGCAATCCGAAAAGAATAAATTATGCTAATACTAGAATTCTAAAGAATGGTCAGCGACATTTATTAACTAATTTCTACCCAGAAAAATATAATAATAAAGATGAAATCCTTCATTACGACTTAGAAACTTGGAGAAACAAATTGATTGCTTCAGGGTTTGATATTCACGATTGCTATATCGTCGGATATACACAAGGAAAAGAGGGATTTAAATATTATGCTGGTAAAGATTTATTTCAAAATTTCTTGATTTACTTCTAGAAAGAGGAAGAAAATTAAAGGAAGAATGGGAAAAGACAAAAATACAAACACCAGCGAAAAAAGTAGGAGGAGTAAGAAAGGGAAGAAAAGAAAATGAAGAACCAATTCTTTATGTAAATGGCTTTAATGGGGCCAACTTCGACCACTACTTCATTTTACAAGAATAGATTAGAAGAGGAATTAAACCGAAGTCGTCAAAAATAAATAACGGATCAATTATCTCTCTGGAGTTTGAAAATATTAAAATGTGGGATATGTGTAAGCACACTCAAGGAACATTAAAGGATAACTTAGAAAATATGAAGTGTGAGACATTAAAAGGAGACTTTAACCACGACGAGGCTACGACATGGGAAACGATGAGCGATGAATTAAAAAATAAATGTCTTGAATATCTAAAGTGTGATGTTATGGGTTTGAAAGAATTCTATGACAAGTTAAACTCAGAGATATTTGAAAAACATTCAGTTAATCTAACTTCATATATCTCAACTTCAAGCCTTGCTTTCAATATTTGGAAAAAAATGATTGACGGAAAGCATGATGTAAGACTTCCAACAATAGAACAAGAAAAAGCCTTTAGAAAAGCAGTAATCGGAGCACGGACATACCCGAGTAAAAAGAGATTGATTTCAAATCAATATAATGATTACATACATGGAAAAATCTCATTTGACGAACTGACGGATTATTTAATTGATGCGGATGTTGTATCACTTTATCCGACGGCGATGCTTAATCTCTTTATGGTCGGACAAATAAAAGAGGCGATAGCACCTTTTAATATTAATAATCTTCCGATCGGTATTTACAATGTTGATTATATATCTCCTAAAAACTTACTTCTTTCAAGGGTCGGTCAGCGAGATAGAATGGGATCATTAAAATGGAACCTAACAGATATGAAAAACCAATGGATTACATCTGTAGATATTGAAGATATGGTTAAGGAAGGTTATGAGATAACAATTCATAAAGGCTATTACTCGGAAGAAGCGGAACCAGTATTCAATGAATACATTCAGGAAATGTTTAAGGCTAAAGAGACTAGCGAGAAAGGCACACCGCAGTATCTATTAGCAAAACTATTTATGAATTCGTTATATGGTAAAATGATACAACGACCTATTCCGACTAAAACAGAATATATAACAACTAATGATGGATACTGGAAATTCTGGAATAAACACTATATCTCAGATGTAGTTGAATTCACAGATACTGATGGAAAAAAATTATGGCACGCTTCCGGAATTCCCAGAAATGAAGTTCTGGTTGAAGATAGCATAACAAAACCTTCTCACTACGGAGCATTTATATTAGCATACAGCAGAAGGATTATGTATAATTACATAAAAGAGGCTAATCCAAATAGAGAAGTAGAAGAAGACTTTTATTATACCGATATCGATAGTTTGATATTACACGTGAATTCGGCTAAACTTATTAAAAGGTTGGGTGATAAATCTCTCGGGGGTATTACTGATGATTTAGGAGATGGATGTAAAATAATAAAAGGAATACGGATTGCTCCAAAATTGTATATGTTAGAATTTACGACCAATGAAGCCATGATACCTTCATTAACCAAGAATGACTTGAAACACAAAAGCAAAGGAGTTCATATCGTTGAATGCTATGAAAATGAAGGAGTTAAAAAAAGATATTATCACTTAAGAGGTAAAGGCTTAAATTCAAAAGAGTTAAACCCAGAAATTTACAAAAAAATGGATAATGGAGAAAGTATTGAAAATTGTAGAGATTTCCAAATGAAGAAAATCGATATGAGTAGAAATAGTAAGCAACAAGATATTCCATATTTCAGTATTTTACATAATACTCATTTGAAAAAGAAAGTTAATGAAAATAAGTGGTGCGGTCGTGAGTTTATCAACGAAAATTATAGTATCCCTTTCGGACATCAAATCAAGTCTTAAAAAATAAAACATCAAATAATTAATTTTTTTCCATAAAAATTTTTACCACTCTATATAGACCAATGACCACCCTCACCAGATTATGTGAGAAGTTTGAGAAACTCTCTATTGAAAATAAAAAAGAAACATTTTCTCTTACCGATGTAAAAAAGATAATTACTGACGAAATCCAAATGATTGAAAATGCACGGGCAGGCAAGCCAAGGGATATTTTTCCATTCGGTAAGTATAAAGGTAAGAAAATTCAAGATGTTGCTACAATTGACAAACCATATCTAGAATGGGTTATGAAACAGCCGTGGTTTGAGAAATTTACTGACATTAAAAGTGAAGTAAAAAAATATATTTGATATTTTTGCTAAAAGATTTTTTTAATATTTATATATATCAATGACTGACCTGTCAACCAAACAGGACTACTTAAATGAAATTGACAAATGGAACCTTGACATTGAAATTAAGAAACCCACGATTAAATGGACTAAGCCTGACATTGTTTCTTTCTATGAACAATACAAACACCGCGACGACAATGTGAAAGTAGTTATTCCATTGGAGGCTACACTAGCAAAAATTATAATGGAGGAACCAAGCACACCATTTAAGAAAACAGATCTTGTTGTGAGAGAGACTGGAATTACCGAAATAAATGCTAATGTTGGCGAAGAAATAGCGAATGTTACATGTACAGAAGAAGGATGTATATTAAAGAAAGATGTTGTTCTTCAATATGGAAAATATGCACACAAAAACATTGAAGATGTAGCCAAGATTGATAAACCATACCTTGAATGGTTAGTTCAACAGCAGTGGTGCCAAAATGTGGATGCCATAAAAAAATTATTTAAATCATTGATATTTTATTCAATTAATTTTTTTTGCTTTATCGGTCTTCTATGAAGTTAGCGATAACATTAACATTTGAACCATTATTGGCAGTTCCAACGGATTTCTGTGTAAAAGTCAATACATCACTAGGAGACAGATATATATCATAATTTCTAAGATTTATTTGTTGAGTTGATTGAGAATTTACATAAAGTTTAAAAATTGTTGTTCCGTTGGCAACGACACTCGCCTTTGTATCAGTATCTACAATTGAATACTTAGTATCAACATCTGCAAAACCCGCTCCAGTTAGTGTTCCATTTAATACCATTCTTACTACACACGCCTTACTATCTTCATTCGTAATACTTATCAAAGTTCGATAAACATTTGAATAATTTGTTAAATTAGCACCGCCCGCATCAAATACCGCTTTATTCCTGATACTAATAATAGGGCTTTCAGTTGTGTTTGCTGCTTTACTTCCTTCCACTTCGTTTGTTATACTTGTGTTTATTGTATTACTTCCTTCAATAAATAATCCAACACTTGCTGTTTTAAGAGTTTGAATTCCGATAGCAGCATCATTTCTCATTAGTGCGGTAAATGGTAAAGTAGTGTTTCTTAGACTTACACCTGTGTTGGCATTCGCATACTTAATAGTATGGACTAATTGAAATTCTCCTGTCGTGGGATTTTCAATAGAAAACCTTATAGCACCAAAGCCTAAATATTGAAATTGAATTTGGAATACATTTCCTTTACTCCAATCAATAACAGGCATATCTTTTGTTCCATCGCATGGGTCATCCCAGTTTGCTTGTTGAATAAAAGTTGTAGCCCCTCCTTCTTTTGGCTTGTAGAATACGCATCCCGACATTAGTTTTATAAAAATAAAAACCATTTGAAAAATCACTTTCACTAATTCCTACACACGAATAATAGGCTTTTGTGTCATCAGTTGTCCATATAGCAGTGAAGCGACCGACAACTCCCATACCCGTCCGATATTTTATTCTTCTTTTACTTGTTAGGATAGCATTTGCCGTGTTATCTGCTTGAGTTTTTAATTCTGCCATATTATTCAAAAATGACACAGAAGATTTTGTCTCTGTTTTAGTCCATACCCTTGTATTAATAGTGTATGGAAAGATTTCCTGAACAACTGGAGTTAATTGTCCAACTAGTGTTTCTCCAAAAGCAGTTTTCATATCATCAGTTTTAATACCACCATCATATCCGACCCTGATGTTTAAAAAATCTCCGTCTGGATTTTGTGCGATCAAGTTTCTCTGGTGTGTAGTCATTGTTTTTGTTTTTGACTACCTCAAAAACAAATGTGTTATATTGAATGAAAAAAAATAAATCTAAATTTTTTAAAAAATTTTGTTTTGGCAGTTTATGAAATGGAAATTATATTTGCCTTAACCTGAACCTCCCGCTGAGTGATTGCTACACTTACATGCTGATGAGCATTATTCTGTGTAGTGGTAATGAACTCCCATCGTCTCTCATTGGAAAGGTCAAGCCCACTAACTTCATTTTGGTCTTTGCTCCACAGCGGGCGGGTATTATCCCAAGTATCAACCCAGAACCAGTTGTATTGATACACATTTGAATTCATCAAAACAGAACCTTCAAGTTTAGGTTTCAAGCACATATAATCTTCAAAACTAGCGGGAAATATTTCAAATTCCTGAAGTCGTGCCCCGTCAAGTGTGATGTGAAAACTGGTAGTCTTAGCGTTTGCTCTGTTATCAATATCATAAGCGGTATTCTTGTTTTCGGTGTTGTTAAAGAGTGTGTGATAAATTTTCTTCAACCTTTTACCATGCCCCCTATCAAAGCGGAGAATAATGTTTTGTGTAGTTGATTGAGCAATGGAATTTTTATAAACATAAGGATAATCAATATTAAAACTCATACCTTCAGCACTCGCCACCTTTTGTTGAATTGATTGAATGACATCGGGATTAGTCTCTACAGCAAGGAACAAGTTGAGATTAGAAACACTTACATTACCAGCGGCAGCAACAACCGCTCCGCCAGCAATTGATAGGGTCATTGTTGTAATAATAGATTTTAGGGGTCTGTTGCCACACAATCCGCATGTTCAAAATCTCTGGAAACATAATAGTCTTATCTAGTGCGAAAATAGTAGTGTAAAGCATACCCAGATTTATCTTAACACTGATAGAAGGCTCAGCGGAAGTAATAGAACCGCCAGAGAAATACTTAGGCTCGTTGTAAGCGACATTGACGACAGAGAGTTGCCCGCGATACAGACATCATTATGGCGACGGGTATTAACAACAGGTTCACCAAACATAGCCTTAACACTTGCGGCAATATCATTACCAGCATCAGTCATTGTTGTTCTAAAAGTCTCCTTTACTATTTGTGAAGTTGAGATATTAATCTTACTATCTACATTACACTTTTGAAGCATACATCCCGCACCACTTCCATTATCGTGGTTTTCAAGTGTCAGAAAGTCCTTCATAGAAGTTTCGGCCTTCCAAATAATCTTTGTAAAATTACCAACTTCATTTACATCGCACAGATAAACACCGCTACGGGTTTGAAGTTGAATTTGTCTAATAGGAGCCAGACAATCCATATAGCATTTGTTATAGTTCGCTGCAATTGCTGGTGGGGCATAAGTAAAACTCAAGACGGAGCGGGCTAAGTTAAATGGCCTGCTGATAAGGTCAAAGTTGTTTTCTTGTCCTCCTGCGGTAGTAACAGTAATAGCTCCCGCACCTTCTCGCGGAGTTAGTTTATTCAAACGATACGAAGCACTGATGTAGTCGGTTCTGGAAAAGTCTAGTTCGCCTCCTGGTTGAGTCGGCATTTTGTTTTTTTTTGAAGTAGTGTAAATTAACTAATTCACCAGAATATATTTATAGAAAAAATAAATAATTATAAAATTAAATTAATTACCTAGATTTTAACAAATTAAAAAATGATGTAAATAAATTAAAATAATTAGTCTCTCTGTAAATTAATAATGTCATTACAATACCTAACCCATTAAGATTAATCGCTTGGTCGTTTTCGTCTGTAAGATAAAACCGATACACATTATTTGAACTGGTGGATAATTTCTTACCATACTCAGACCAACTTCCGTCGTATATAACGGCTCCAAATGGAATTTCGTTGGCTGTGTATATTTCTTGTAGCACATGATTATCTCCTTCACCAACTAAGTCCGATTGAAGATACAGAGTTTTTTCGCCAGTTAAAATAATCACATTTGGCGATTTAATAAAATCATTAGTAAAGAAATATGTTGAATTTCTATCAAAACCCATAACCTCGTGAATACGGGTATCTGTATCAAATATAAACCGCGGTTGAATACCTCCGTTATTTGAAACACTGAATCTTAATTTACCATCCTCTGGGTCTATGTTGGTATTATTACTGGATACAACATAAGTATAATTATTTGGGCTGTCCGCGGTTAGCACCTCCGACAACTTATTTTTTATTTTGTTCATTGTGTAGTTTCCATCAGGTATCGTAATTAAAGCCTCATACCCGTCTTCGCTGAGTGTAAAAGTATTATATGGTGAAGCCACAGAGTAATACGACTTTGGAACATAGATATGAAGAATTTTACAATGTCTGGGATTGTCTAGTGATTTTAAGTTTAATTCGTGTGTAAAGTCGCTGTCTGTGCCAGTTATCCTATTTTTACTATTTATGTAATAGATACCACTCGCACGGCCTCCCTTATACTCCATGATATTTAGAATTGCGCTTCGTGCTCCGCACTCTCGCTTATTCTAAACATCGTTTTTTTCTTTTTCAAAAAAATTAATGCTTATTGTAATCCTTAAAAGTGCGTAGTCTGAAACAAAATATCAAATGTATGTATCAAAATTACCATACCCATTCTGTGCTTTTAATTTCTCCGCTTCTTCTTCTTTTAAGTCTGTATAGCCACTAGAAACTTAAATCGGTTGCCTTTCGCCCGCTCCATTAAAAACCTCATACTATGCCATCCGCATGTGTCGCTTGTATCAGATTGTTGTTTTACTTGATTAACCTTCATTAATAGATATGTGCTTGGGTGGCTTTTGTCTATTAGTTGCTTCATTTGTTGTTGAAAGTCTTCCGTCGGTACATAAAGTGCTAATTGGTCATACACTTCAACACTCCTGTCTTTATCTAGACTTACAAAAACACTAATCCAATGAGACCCCGCTTGCTTGTGATTGTCCAAATTCATAATAAATCCGTATCGTTTTCTGCTTCCGGGCTTCAACTTGTAGATTTCATCACTGGCTATTGCTCCGAGATACCATCCATATTTTTTCATTATGTCGTCTATTTCATTAGTCATTAAACCGCGACCCTCACCCTGTTGTTCCTCTGGTTGCTGTGGCTCCTCTGGCTGTGGCTCCTCTGGCCGTGGCTTCTCTGGCTCTGGTTGCTGTTGCTCTGGTTGCTGTGGCTGTGGTTGCTGTGGCTGTGGCTCTTGTTGCTGTTCATTTCTATATTTATTTATAAGGGCATTAACATAATCTTTTTTTCTCATTGAATGAACCCATTCTTTTCGTGATAAATACTTTTCAATGTTTTCCACGGAAAACACTTTATTTATCAAATCTTCTAATCCAGTTCCCGTTTGTAATCCCAAATATTCTGCGAGTTTCTTTTTTACTTCGTCATTCTTTTGTCCTACATCTGTTTTATGTTCTACAATTTTGTCTATTATCCATGATGCCCTTTGGTTCCAACCTTTAACATCGTGGCCTTCATTTTTAAGTTTATCCCTTAATGCTTCACCAAGAATTTTAATAGTAAGTTTTTTCTCAATATTACTATTCGACAATCCATTCTTTAACATTGCTTTGTATTTAGCCTCCTCTAGTTGGTTTCCTATATTTTTATTTAATGCTTCATGTGCTCCTAGCATTTTTTTCATATCATCTATTGTTATTTGTTGCTTTTGAAAGTCTTTTATTCTTTCTGCTATACTTTGTATTTTACTAGGATCCCAATTATCTATATCTGCTTGAGTAAAAGCTCCAGAATTTGTGATTAATTTTTTTTTGTTTTCAAATTCTTTATTTGGCTTAACTTTTACCTCTGGCAGTGCCTGTTGTTCTTGTGGCTGTCCCTGCTGCGGTGGCATAATATATTGATATTGTGGTGGCGGTGGTAATGCTTGTATCCTATTTTTTCTGTCTTCTTCATATTTTACATCTTCTATGAGTTTTTGCTCCCTTCTTAGTTCTCTGGCTTTTTGTTATTGTCGTTCATTTATCTCCGCTAGTTCTCTTTTGTGTTCCCTGTCCTTTATTTCTTTTTGTTCCTCGGCATCTGCTATGTCTTTTCTTTCTAGCCTTTTCTTTTCTTCTTCTATCTCATCCCTTTTCTTCTTTTCCTTTTCTTCCTCGTCATATATTAACTCATATTTCTTTTGTAAGTTGCTTTGTGTCTGGTTTCTGTTCTCGTGTTCAAGACGATTGAAATCAGATTTGATTATTTTTTCCCTTGGTTTGCGGCCCTGCCTTTGTGGCCTCGGCTTACCAATATATTTCATAAAAAGTTTAACGATTTGTAATGTGCTTAAATCATTTGTTTTCTTACCAAAATTAAGATAATATTTTTTACCCTTCTGGATAATATAAGGTCTCCCGCTCTTATTCCTATAAACCCTAGGTGGACGGACTTTTGCCTTTTTCTTATTAGTCTTTTTAGCGACCATTGTATATAATTAAACAAAAAAATATTTTCAATTAGTTTGTATGAAAAATCATTTAATGAAACTTTACAGCACCTCCTCGTTGCTTACCATATCCGAGTTTTGATGCTGTAGCACTAACACTACCTGCGTAAGGCACCTAAATGCTACTCAATGCCCCAGCAGTTCTAGAGATTACCTTATTATCGCGAAGCAATTTATTAACAGCCAAGGCCGTTTTTCCGACCTTAGCCCAGTTAATCTTTCCTCCCTTTTGTCCGCATCCCTTCTTCTTAGTTTTCTTTTTTCCTCCCTTCTGTGGCATTGATGGATTGTATCCAATGTTATATCCTGATGGTTGTGAAATTATCACTGGCGATACTGGCATATAATATACATTAAAAAAAAATTATATAAAAATATTATTTTGATATTTTATTTACCCGCTACGCGGTTTCATAAAACATCGTTTTTGCTTTTATGGTTTCGATGTTTGACAATAAACGAGAGTGCGAATAGCACGAAGTGAAATTGTCAAATATCATTTTAATCTGTAAGCAAAGTTTTTGCGGAGTTCATCATCAACACTTGAAACATAAAGAAAATTAAATCGTTCCTTTGTAGCCTCGTGATATTTTTGGAGAAAATAATCAAAATCAAAAGATAAGTCTAAGTGTTTATACACGAGTTCCATCTTATCCTGAGACTGGCCCGGAAAGATTAATAAATAGTCTAATTGCTTAATTGCTTCTGGTCTAAGGTCGTTTAAATACTGGCTTGACATAATAACCTTACTTTTATAGTGTCTGTTCTTTTTTAACAAATCACTTACGGACTTGTCTCTTAATCCGCTCCCTAAATCGTCCAAAACAAAAACAACCTCTGGAGAAATATACTTACTTGGTCTCTCTTTCTTCTCACCTCCTTCTTCTTTTTTCTTTTCCTTGCCAAAGTGTAAAAATTGTGGCTTCTCTATTTCTTCTTTGTCTTGTTTTACTTCTCCTTCGTGTTGCTCGTCATGTCTGTTCAGTTTATCAAGTTCATAGTCTATCACATTTACACCATCTGATTTAAGAAAGGTATAAATTGCCATTGGGTTTCCCCTGTTCTTAAAGTGCTTAACCATTGTTTTATAAATGTAGTCCTTGTGAATTGTTGAAGCAATAATGACAATACGGGTTTTTCTGTCTGTAGTCCGTTTCAGTATTTCGAAGAGTGCTGTTGTTTTCCCGCTCTTCTTATGGGCGAGTAGAAATATGTTGGCATACGGCTCGTTGAATAATTTATAACCTTTCGCCTGTTTATTACCTTCACCATCCTGCTTCACTGGTTTCACCTTCACGTTATTCAACTTCTCCATGGTATATATTCTAAGCCAAAAATTCCAAAGCGATAACAATTCTTCCCGCTAAATTTCCTGTATCAATATTTCCGCTGTCAGTTTCAAGGACTTTAAATGTATATTGTCTGTTAGTCCATCCGACAACACCCAAATTATAACCGAGATTTTAAATGTTTGCTGTGGTGCTGTCCGCAAATGTGCCGATAATTCCAATTCTGGTTTTGGTTTCGGTCTGGTCGTTCATATAGTGGATAAACTTAACATTCATTTTGGTTGGTGTGAATGACATTTGAATATTTTTATTAAATATTTTGCTTCCTCCAGCAAAATCATTGCTCAGAAAAATAATCTTTTGGTATTTGAACTCACTCATAAATTATATAATATAATATATAAAAATGTTATTAATATTATTATTTGTGTGCTCAACTATTGCTCGGACTATGTGTGATTTTTTCATTTTAAATAGAGACTTTGGTCAAAAAAGGCGAATTGTATTCATTGTATTCAATCAGGTCTAAATAATAATTTTACTTGTATTTATATTAACAATGGGTTAAACGATTGTCGGTCGTTTAGTGATGCGGTTCCTTTAATCTGCGCGGGTGATAGTTCTTGGTATAAAGTGGCTTTATATGAATGTTATTCTATTTAAACATAGCGATAATAAACGATATAAAACGATGCCAGACTATAAACAAGGAAAAATATATGCGATTAGGTCATATCAAACCGATCAGGTGTATATCGGTTCAGCCGCTCAACCATTATATAAGCAATTGTATGCTCATAAATTGATTACAAAAACTGGATGAATGGAAAATATCATTATGTTTCTTCTTTTGAAATTGTCAAATATAATGATGCCTTCGTTGAATTAATTGAAGATTATTCGTGTGAAAATGTAAATCAACTGAGAAGGCGAGAAGGAGAGATAATAAGACAAACAGAAAATTGTATAAACAAAAAAGTAGAATGTCAAACTAAAAAGGAATACAGAGAACAAAACAAGGGTAAAATAGCACAAAGAGATAAAAAATATAGAGAAACAAACAAAGAAAAAATAGCACAAAAAAGAAAAGAATGGCTTGAAAAAAATGAAGACTATGTGTCACGATATCTTAAAGAATACGTGGCAAAAAACAAAGAACAACTATCACAAAAATAGAAAGAATACAGAGACAGAAATAAAGATGAGATAAGCCGAAAAAAAAGAATATATGAATCAAAAATAGTTCAAAGTGAATGTGGTAATTCTTTCAGAATTGATAATTTGTCAAAGCATCTTAAAACACAAATACACTACGACAATATGATCGGATTATCCGCTTTTGGTTTTTAATTTATTTTTGGAGACGGGCAGATTATCCCAATAAGAAGCGTGAGTACGCCTATAAATGTGTTAGCATTAGCACAACTGATTGTCGGGTCCCTCAATCTAACAACACACAAAATGATTATGCTACATATAACTGTCATCTGAACAGCATATTTAATTAATCTTGCATCTGTCCTTTCTTTGAAACAACAACATCGCCATTCGTCGTTAATTTCATGGTATAATTTTTTTTGTTCATTTTTTAACTCTGACGAAATACAGCGAGACTTTAATTCGGGAGTTAGTTCGCCATCCATATCCATAATAGGTGGTGGTCTGTGAAGTCTAGTTGTATTATTTGACATTATCAAGAACGGCCACTCTGATTTCTGCCAATTGATTTGCTTGGTCTTGTAGTATATTCAAAAGATTTTTATTTTCTTTTTCTAAATTAACTACCTTTTCCGACATGTGTTGAAAAGCACTGACTAATATTGGTATAAAACTTGTATATGTTATGCCTTCAAGGTAGCCATCTCCATCGTCTGCTTTCATTCCACTTTCAGATACAAATTCAGGAAATATTTTTTTAACTTCATCAGCAATAAATCCGTGGTTCTTTTGTTCTTTCTTTTCGTCTGATTTCAAATAATATGAACAACAATTTATTTTCATTAGTTTCTCACAACAATCCCCGCAGTCTAATGTTTTAATATCTGATTTTAATCGCCTATCCGATGAGTTAGTCCAAGCACCATTGAGAGGAATATAATTATAACTGCCAGAAGGCTCGCTTGAAGAGTTTGAAGTAGTCCAAGCATGAACCAAACCAGTTGATGCACAAACTACTCCATAATTCGTATATCCACCCGATTTCAAAAATATTTGTGGGTCGTAAGTAGCGGCGGGTCTTTTTCTTAATGTTAAAGAACCGCTGGATGCTGTTGGGATGACTACCTCTCCCGACGTATCAATGTTCATCGCCTCAGTCATTGTTATAGATTGACCAAGTGTTCCTCCATTTTTGTAATTAAAACTGAGTTTGTTTGAGTATTTCGCTATTTGGAAATTTGATGATGTGTTTGAAGATAATATGTTCGTGCCATCAAAATAACAATCAAAATATAAATTGATGTTATCATGCGACCAGTTCAATAATTGGAATGTTGGATAAGCATCCGCCGTCGTTATTGCCTGTAAGTGTGCCCCTCCCATATTACCAGCCGTTCCATACAATTATAATCCTCCCGTCGCACCTACTCCTTTTGTTGAGTTGCCTATGATTATCGGTTTGCCTAGTGCTGTTGTTATTTTGTCGCTCGTTGCCAATGTTGTTGTTGATATACCCGCACTAGCCGTTATTAACCCTTTTGTCCATATATGTTCCGTTTGCCCCATTTAATGACATTAACAATTGCTCATTAGAATTTTCCCACACAAAACCATCCGCCGAAGCAAAACCAGACCTAAATCTTACAGCAAAGCCTGAAATATCGTTGCCTGCAACCGCAGACCCTCCAGATAGACTTTTACCTGCCCCTGGTTGAGCCATATAAATACCCCATCCTGAGTTGTCTGTATCCCACAGAAATATACCCTGTCCATTTCCTCCATCTACTTTATTTTGAATAGATAACTTGCAACCGCCATCTGCTGTTAATAATCCGCTCGCCGTTAATGCGGTTGTAGTCATGCCAGCGGTTGAAGTAATTGTCGTTCCCGTTATTGTTCCGCCATTTGTTATGTTGTTTGAGTTCATATCTAAGGCTCCATAAAACCGCATACCGCCAGCATTGTTAAAACGGACAATGTCAGATGAAGCACTTTTATTGTCCAAAAGTTTTGAAATATAAAGTCCCGCCCCTTTTGCATCAAATGCTACATTCGTGAATACATAACCTCTTTGGTTCGCGGTTCCACTTGCAGCGGTATTTAGAGTAAATAAGAAATATTGATAATCTCCTGATGTCTGTGAAAAGAATATATCTCCTCCATTTTGGTTTAATATCCTCGCCCCATTATATGTTATATTTCCACCATTAATGATAGTTTGATTATTAAAATCGGCGTTGTTCGTTAAAGTTAGATATTTTATCACAGTGCTCGCACCATTAAATGTTTTACTTCCTGTTATGGTTTGGTCTGTTGTTAGTTTCACACAATTGTCATCCAGATATTGCCTATTTACCGCTTCATTCGCATTTTGTGGTGCTCCTAGATTAACAATCCGACTACTATTACAATCTAAGCCAGTAGCATTAAACCACGAAACAATCGTCCCGTCAATAATAAAACTTATTTTTTTCGCAGAAATTTCAAAGTTGTAATATGTCGCAGTTTTCATATCCAAACTAGCAATTGATCCGATATTACTGGTAGAATTGAAAACGATAAATGTGCCCTTTGTTGTTGAATTGATTGAGTTTCCAGTAATTTCAACGCCACTGCTATATGTCTTAATTCCTGCTATGGTTTGGTTTCCTGTTAGTTTCACATTTTGCCCGTCTTTTGTATCAACATAACTTTTATTTGCTCCATCTGTTGAAGCGGAAGGGTCGGCTAAGTTTGTTATTTTGTTGTTATTCAAACTTAATGTTGTTCCAGTTGCGGTTATAATTAAAGTATTACCTGAATATAACTCAACATACAAACCAGTTATTTGTATCGGATACCAAGTCGCTGTTGCTGTTTTTCGTGCTGCAATCATTCCTATTTTTGTATCAAAGGCCATTCCAATGCCGTCAAAAGTAGTAGGATTGGATGAACCACTTACTTCTAAAGTTGATGTAAATTTTTTATTCCCTGGTTTGGTCTCCTGTTAGTTTGACCACCGAAGTATCAAGAACGGAAACATCCACACCATCAACAAGATTAACATTTGTTATGCTTTGGCTTTTCATATCAATACCCGCACTAGCATTTATTATACTGCTAAATGTTTTAATTCCTCCTATGGTTTGGTCTCCTGTTAGTTTGGCCACCGAACCATCAACTGCGAGATTAGCGAGATTAATTCCATTATATGTAGAAGCCCCTGAAATAGCAAACCGCCCATATTTAGTCCTCCCGTCATACTAGCAGTGCCGTCTAATCTAAGAAAGGGTGGTGTGGTGTTTCTCCATTGCCCCGTGCTATAAATTAGTAATTGGTTATCTGCTGGGAAGCCTGATATTGTCACATCGCTGTGGCTATCTATGCTTCCACTCGCTGACACTTTATCATTATTATCTTGGTGTTCAAATATCCATTCATCAACATCTTTGGTATTTAGTAAATTAACTCCTGTTATATTCTTCCTTCCCTACTAATATTGCCGAATTCATCAACATTTATCGGAAATGTTTTATTTACCCAGTTTATTGAATTATATGTTAGATAACTATTCATTGCTATTGGTGCGGTTATAACCACATCTGAAAGTGTATCAATTGAACCAAGGGCTGTATTCTTCCATTTGCCTTCTACATCGTTGTAAGTTAAGTATTGACCGCTCGCTTGTGCAAATATGTTTGTGTCTATCAAATTATATAAACTGGTTTGGTGCGGATTGGAAGTATTAGAGCGGTGTTGAGTTGAGGTTTTGACTTCGTCATTATCCCTTACTCGTTGCTCTGTATAGTATAAATTTTTTCCTTCTTTGATATCCGTAGTTGATTTTAAAGCGAGACGTGTGTCAAATCGGTCGTCAGTGTAATAAAGATTTATTGGGTCGGAATCTTCTGGCACTCTGTCTGTATTTAAGCCTACTATGTTGGTATTGGTTAAGTCAAGGTTGGCGATTGATAGGCTGTCTGTCGCGATTTCTGACAAGCCGAGTAATGATTTATAGGATGAGCCTGCCATATTATATAAAATAAATATTTAATTTTAAAAATACTAAAAAATAAAACTTTTAGTATAGAATGCCAAGTCCTGAAGCGAGCCGCCAAAACTGGGGAAAAGCAGTTGATGGAATTAAACAAAAAGCAAAGCAGAGAAAAATGGAACATGCCAAATATGTTTTGGAGCAATACCGAAACGCGGTTAAAAGCGAAGACGAAGATATGGAACGAAAAATAGCAGAGATAGAAAACAAGAATTCAGCAACAGATATTATTAACGAGAAGGAACAAGTTGACACACCCGAGCAGAGTGAGAGTGAAGATGAGGTTGATTTCACTGATATCATTGCGGAAAAGATGGCGAAAATGAAAATAAAAAGAGCCAAAGCAGAAACTAAGAGAGAAAAGAAGAAGAATAAGAAACCAGAGCCTGAGCCTGAGGAGAGTGAAGAAAGTGAATGTGTGAGTAGTGAAGAAGAAGAACCGAAACCTAAGAAAGGGAAAGGAAAAAAATCAAACGTTTCTGTTAACGTTTATAATCAATCTGAAAAAACAAATAAGAAAGAAAAAAGTGATGATGTCTCACGGATGTTTTTGAAGTTTTAGATATTACCAAAGATAATGATAAGAATAATAATTCGCATACTCTGGATTATTATAAGTTAACTCACCTTTTGAATTTTTTACAGCCTTTGCTCTCATTCTGTATTTTTTTCTTCTTTCTTTATCCAGTAAATGTGAATATAACCCTATGAGGTCTTTTTAATGTTCGTATCTGATATCCCCAAAATTAATAACCTTACCTTTTGGACTAATGACTTTATATTTTTTGTTTTTTACATTGGACTTTGAAAATCTCATACTATATTATATAATATAGTATGGATCATAAACATACAATTATTAATAAACAAAATCGTAATAGTCAATTAGAGGATACACCTACGGGAGAAGTAGTTAAAACAAAGAAGAAGAAGCACTTGAAATCCATCATCAGAAAAAGAACCCGAAAATATGGAATACTATATGGGTTGATAAGTCATTAGACCAAGTTTTCTTAGACTTAGCAGATATGAGTAAAATAAAAGATAAGAAAGGAAATAAAGGATATGCTTGGATGCTTGTTTGGATTGATTGTCATTCAAGATATTTAATAATCATTCCATTACAAAATAAAACAGCAAAAGAAGTCTATTATGCTTTGAAAACCATTAAATATAAACCGAAATCAATTACTACTGACAGCGGTGGAGAATATAAAGGATCAACCCGTGAATATTTTATTGAAAATGGAATTAAACATGATGTTGTTGAAGTCGGCGACCATAGAGCCTTAGCGGTTGTTGATAGAGTAATAAGGAGTATTAGAAGATGGTTAGACCTTTTATTTGAAACTAATCGTAATTTTGATTGGGTTAGTTATATTCAGGACTTAGTCGATGCTTATAATCATAAAGCTCATAGAGGTATTAAGGCTAAACCGATAGATGTATTTTTTGGAAGAGACAAAAATAAACAAGTGATAACCCGCGATCATTTAATAGACGAATTCAATGTTAGTGATAGTGTGAGAAAAGAAAACAAAAGAAATGTTTTCTCCAAAGGTGGAAAGACTTTGAGTAAAATTATTTATAAAGTAAAGGGTCGGTCTGGATTCAAGTTAATATTAAATAATGATGAATTAGTAAGTCCAAGAGATTTATTGAAAACTGATTTTATTAAACCAATTGACGAAGAAAAAGATGTGAAGGAGCAAACTAAGGAAGTTATTAAAGAGAAGAAGACAAAGAACTACTTAAAAGGGAATAAATAGAGCCGGAAAACATTAGAACAAGTAAGAGGGAGCGAAAGGCAAAAATAATAATGGACCTGTAATTGGTGGCACTATAGACGGCTAAAAATGTTATCACGTGGTTTTTTCGAGGATGCGAAAACAAAAAATCATACTTTTCGTTTTCGCACTTTTGGCCAACTTTTATAAAAAATTTTATGAAATATTTTATAAAAAAGTTCGTTGATGACAAAGTCAGAAACGAATAAAATGTAAAAAGATAAGTGTGCTATAGTGGTACCTATAGTAGTAAAATTTATTGATTTTGATATTGGTGTGTTTTTTATGTCTTGATAAATTCGCTCTTGATACTTCTGCTCCACATTCACATTTTATTTTTTCTTTTGCTTTCTTGTTTATTTTATCTCTGTTGATTTGCTTGTATAGTTGTTTAGAATTAGGTCTTATATAGTCTCCCATTTACATAAATATATTTTTCGCTATTCTTTAAAAGGAATAGAGAAGTTGTTACCTAATCCTTTTTTTTTTTTTTGAAGTAGAGGAAAACGAATTTATTTATTTTGCTTTCTTGTATTTATCAAAAATTTTTGCTTTTTTATTTTGCTGTTTTGAGGCTTAGTATTGATTGTTTAAACTATCAATAGGAAGGACGATACATTTTGGAAGGGGGTTTTTGAGGCACGAAAAAAACACCCCCCAAAAATGTGTATTTATCTAACTGGTATCGCTTGGTAGCTATAAGGTAGGTATATGTATATACATATATATACATATATATATAGAGAGAGAGATGGTTGAGTAGCGACCAGTAACCAAGCTGGAAGATTGACAAGCTTTGGTGCTAGGCCAGTGTCTTTGAGTTTTTCTTCCAAGAGCTCGAACTCAATCGAACACGTTTGCGAGAAGCCTTCTTGTGTAGGAAGTTTTACCTGAGAAAGTGGAGATAGAGAGAATGATATATATATATATATGTATAATGATATAAATATATATTTTTATACTATATATATATATATTGTATATTGTATATGGTATGTATACATGTACCTCGGTCAC
>WBZZ01005712.1:100000-112500 GCA_019918135.1 Paulinella micropora
TTTGTATGCTTGCGGTAATAATTGTACATGACACTTTCAGCGCTCGCGGCATATTCGCGGCGCTCGCGGCATATTCGCGGTGCTCGCGGCATATTCGCGGGCTCGCGCTCGCGGCGCTCGCGCGGGGGGGGGGGGGGGGGGCAAGGGCAGGGTGGGAGGAAGTTGAGAGGCAGGGAGGGAAGTAACAATATATACACAGCGAATATTACTAGTTATACCAATCCACCTACCTATAGCTACATAAACATATACCTGCATGTCGTAAAGCTGGTAGTTGTCAGCCCTCATACCCAAGATGGCATGAGGGCGACTGTCGTCTCTGAGGGCGATGAAGCAAGCGCCATTGCAGTCCTCAGCATCGATTGCAACCAATGGCCTGCACAGCAAGACAACATTATTGATTCTCTCTCTCTCTCTATCTCTCTCTCTCTCTCTCTGGGGAAAGAAGAGAGAGAGGGAAAACATACCCTGCAGTAATCATATATTCTTGAAAGCCGCCCATGTCTACCAGCATCCACTGGCGCCAGGAAATTTTGAAGAGATTGAGTTTACCAGTCTAAGTTGTATGTATGTATGTATGTATGTATGCATGTATATAATTGCAATGATGCATGTAGGTATGCATGTAGGTATGCATGTAGGTATGCATGTAAGTATGTGTATGTATGTATGTGTATGTATGTATGTGTATGTATGTATGTGTATGTATGTATGTGTATGTATGTATGTGTATGTATGTATGTACGTACCTACGTAATAATCTATGTATGTATGTATGTATACGTATGTATGTATGTATGTATGTATGTATTTTACCGGTTGGAATTTGAAAAACCAGTTGTGCTGCTCAAGCAAGGCATATTGCTGGTAGAGCTTCGATTCTTCCTTCCTTTCCCAGAATTCCAGAATCATCCTAATGTGTATTAGGTAAAGGTACGCCTCCCCCTCTTTCACACACACACACACACTCTGTCTCTCTGTCTCTCTGTCTCTCTCAATTCTCTCTGTCTCTCTCTATCTCTATCTCTCTCTATATATATCTCCCTCTCCGATAGGTAGGTAGGAAGGAAGGTCTTAGGAGGTATTACCCTATCGCTTTGTCGGCCCCATTCTGGAATGAGGTGTACTTGCTGTCATGTATGATGACAACCTACATATGCATGCATACATGCATTTATTACGTACATGAATTGCAAGCATGCATGAATGGTGCAAAATATGACCATGTGGTCGTGGTGCTTGTTAAGCTCCACAGGTGTGCGCCCAACCCATAGCACCCGTTGCTTGCTCCAACGATCGATGCGACAGTACCCTTCATCCATGGAGTCTTTCAGCGAAGGAGCGCGGACAACCTGGACAAGGTATGGTGTACATAGGCAAGACAGGTATATATATGGATATTATTATTTAATCGTAGATAACGTAAGTCGATAGATGTAGGTACGTAAGTATGTAGGTAGCTAGATAGGAAAACGAATGGACGACCTCTTGGAAGCGGGGAAGAATGTGCTCCTCCTCCTCCTCCTTCTCCTCCTTCGAATTCATCTCGTCCACCTCGTCCACCTTGTCCACCTCGTCCACCTCATCCTCCCTCAACTCCTCCGCCTCCTTCTCAGCCTCCTCCTCCTCCTCCCCCTCCTCCTGCTGCTGCTCCACCTCCTCCTCCTCCTCCTCCTCCATCTCCTCCTCCTTCTCCATCTCCTCCACCTCCTCCACCTTCTCCACCTCCTCCTCCTCCCCCACTTCCTCCTTCTTCTCCGCCTCCTCCTCCTCCTCCTCCTGCTGCTGCTCCACCTCCTCCTCCTCCTCCTCCTCCTCCATCTCCTCCTCCTTCTCCATCTCCTTCTTCTCCACCTCCTCCTCCTTTTCCAACTCCTCTACCTCCTCTACCTCCTCTACCTCCTCTTGATCTGCCTCCTCTACCTCCTCTTGATCTACCTCCTCTAACTCCTCCTTCTGCTCTTCCTGCTCCTTCTCCTGCTCCTTCTCCTGCTCCTTCTCCTCCTTCTGCTCTAAGACTTCCTGCTCCTTCTCCTGCTCCTTCTCCTGCTCCTTTTCCTGCTCCTTTTCCTGCTCCTTCTCCTGCTCCTTCTCCTTATCCTGCTTTGTCTCCTCCTTCTCCACCTCCTTGTCCACCTTCATTTCCTCCTCCTCCTTCCACCCCCTCTCCACCTCCTTTACGGGCTTTGCTGCCGTTGCCGTCGCAACTGCTGCCGCTACAGCAACAAATTGGAGATCGGCGCGACTGCCACCGCCATCGCCGCCAATGCCCTGGTCACCGCATTCACCGCCGCCATGCTTGCCACGACCGCCGCCACGCTTGCCGCGACCGCCGCCACGCTTGCCGCGACCGCCGCCACGCTTGCCGCGACGACGGCGACGCTTGCCAACACCATCACCGCCATTGCCGGCGCCATCGTGACCACGGCCGTGACGGCGGCGATGCTTGCCGATACCGTCATCGTCATAGCGCTCCCTCTGCACTGCCTGGAAGGTAAGTGTGTGGCTAGGCGGGTGCGTAAGTAAAAGTGAGCATAGTATTAGTAATAATGGTATATTATATTATGTATGTATGTATGTATGTATGTATGGATCATTGTATATATGTATGTATATGTATGTATGTATGTATGTATGTATGTAATGCTATGTATGTAATGCTATGTATGTATGTATTGCAACCTCGTCGCAGCTGGACGCAGAGTCGCTCAATTCGTACTCTGAGCTCCCGAGGGCGGGCATGTCCGAATAGTCGTCGTCCTCCTAACACCACATACAATTTTTACATACATACATACGTAACTTACATAGTACTATATCATACATACCGACACAGGGCGGCGCCCCGTGCCCACCGTCACTTCCGATATCTGCGCGATAGGGCGCTTCTGCAGGATGATGTATTTATACACATTTCAAAATGGTATTATCTATAATACCTTGCTGCCAGCGTCGCACGGCTCGGGCACAGGCGTGCCCCTGGAACTCCTGCCAATTACCGCGGCCCAAGAACCGTCGTCGCCGTTCTAACACGTTCAACACACCCCAGAAGGACACACGGGCATACCATTTGTTGCGCTCATCGGCTATGAGCGCAAAAGATGGTATGCCCGTGTGTCCTTCTGGGCAAGGAAACAAACACGTTCAGCATACCCTTGTCTTCAAGCCGATGCGCGCAACAAATGGTATGTCCACACACGTGTGTGGACCATGTTTGCAATTGGATGCTTGCCATCCAAATCGGGCTTCGGGCGGGGCACGGGCACCTCCGATATCTGCGCGATAGGGAGCTTCTGCAGAGTATAACAAAACACAGACAGACAGTACGACTGTGACGCAGAGCGACTTGAGAAAAACACTTGTGTGTGTGTGAGAGAGAGAGAGAGAGAGAGAGAGAGTGCGTGAATGTGTGTGTGTGTGTGTGTGTGTGTGAAAGACAAGGACAAGGAATCACCTTGGCGGCTTGAATTGTCTGCAATGTCTTTTCCATTTCGGAAGACATTCCAGAAGTACCGCTTGCCGAGGTGCTAGGGCCAACCTGTACAATAATGTGCGATGGATACATGAGAGCTACACTAGGGCCAACCTGTACATGAGAACCTGTACATGAGAGAGAGAGAGAGAGAGAGAGAGAGAGAGAGAGAGAGAGAGAGAGAGAGAGAGAGAGAGAGAGAGAGATGGGCGACGAGCGACCTTGGGTGCCTTTCGATGCTGTCGCTGGGCCTTCTTACCCGCCGCCACCTACAATGAGCATGTGCATGTATGCATGTGCAACGAATGGCTCACGGCATCTTCGCGGCAACTTCGCGGCGCTTGCGGCATACACGTAAATTATATGCATGCATGTAGCTATGTATGTATTATGTAACATTGTATGTATGTATGTATGTATATATATATATATGTATGTGTATGTATGCATGTGTGTGTGTTTTTAGACCGGCAAAGATTGCACACTGGTCAAAGGGACCAATGGGAGTCGCTCGCCCGAGCAACAAAACCATACAATGTTACTTATATAAGCATCGTGTATGTATGTATGTATGTATGTATGTAAGCAAAGACCTGCAGTCGAAGCGGTTGGCGCTGGTTCTTCGGCTCCCCATGCTGGTCCCGTAAATAGTGCCGGGAACGGTGGAGGCCTATGTTATTGTTTGTACGTACGTATGTATGTATGTATCTATGTATGTATGTACCTTTGAATTTACTATCCTTGTATGCATGTATGTATGTAATTGTATGTATGTATGTACCTATGTATGTAATAAGTATGCATGTATGTATGTATGTTTGTACCTCATCACAAATGGAGCGTGGACAGTGGTCGCTTCCTTTCCCGCACCCGCAGAAGCCGCTTCGAGCAGCACCGCTGCCGGCTACAACACAGACACAGACAGTACGACACAGCAAGTTACGACTTGAGAAAGGGAGAGAGAGGGATAGAGAGAGAAAGAGAGAGAGAAAGAGAGAGAGAAAGAGAGAGAGAGAGAGAGAGAGAGAGAGAGAGAGAGATGGGCGACGAGCGACCTTGGGTGCCTTTCGATGCTGTCGCTGGGCCTTCTTACCCGCCGCCACCTACAATGAGCATATCATTTTTACCGACCCCGCAGCCGTCCGACAGTAGCAAGTATTCTCCGGGAGCAGGAAATATTTTTTCGGTGGGTGTCGAAAACTGTTCTGTGCAAATGGCACGATAATTGGGAGAAGTGGAAGGCGGAGCTTACACGGTTGGAACATGGCGAAAAGACTGCGAAAACTGCCGCAAAGATCCGCAAACTAAGAAGCAAAGTCGCTAAGTGCCAGCGTCACGGTATACTATAAGCAAGGCGACAGCGACGAGAGGTATTCACGCCTCGCATTGCCTATGGTGCATTTCATAGCGACCTGGAATTCAAAGACTGGGTCATAGTCGATATGCGGCAGGACAAGGATGCCGGGGAAAAAGGTGCGAGAAGTGCACGCAGCATTTCATGAAACCTTGCCCCGCACACAAGAAAGGTGAGAGGTGCCATGCAGCGAGGCGTCGGGTTGGGGGGCTAGCGCCCGCAGTCCATGTCCGGTCCAGAGCCACTGACGGGATGGACGACGACGAAAAAGCTGCTTACTTCGACGCCCTTGGGCGCAATAGGAGAGCGCGCAAAAAAAAGGCAAAGGGGAGGTTTAGGGACCTCAACAAGGAAGCTCTCGTAGAACTTCTGGGTAACTTGGGCCTGTCCACTGATGGCAAAGTGGAGGTACTTAGGCAGCGGTTGGAGGACGCCGTACCAGCTAACAAGGAGGGCGCGAAGAAGGGCGCGAAGAAGGGCGCGAAGAAGGGCGCGAAGAAGGGCGCGCAAAAGCGCAAGCGAGCCAATCAGCCTGCGGTAGTGCGTAGCGCAAAAAAATCCCGGCGTGCTGCAGCGCAAGTCAACTACGCGGAGCCCGACGCGGAGGAAGGCGAGGACGAAGAATGACAAGAGAAGGGCGAGGAGGAGGAAGTGGAGGAGGAGGAGGAGGAGGATCGAGCGGCTGTCGACGTGGGTGGCGTGTGGACTTGTAAATATTGCCAGTTTGAAAACAAAGGGCCACCGCTGGGCAGCGATGGTTGTGAGGGATGCGAGCTTTGCGGAGGGGGGCTGACTGATCGGAGCAAGACGATGAGGAGTAGGAGTAAAGCTGATTTAAAGTGTAACAATTCGCAAATGATCAGCGTGGAAGTAAGCAGCTTTTTTGGCTTTAGGTCGGCAGGGCTGGCTATGGTAGGTCGGTGGCGCCGGGAGTCACTGTACGGCCGCAAAGTGGCGCAGTGTTAGGAAGGTTTGAGGTATTTAATGATTTTATCTCTTTTTTCCTGTTTTCATAGCATTTTATAGTGTTGTCTGTGTTGCAAACGATCCCCGACTTGAGGTAAGACTTGGGCTGACTGACGGGATGGGAAATCGGACTGCGTGTCGGCTGGTGGGCCGCTAAGTGGCGCCCCGAGCGGGGTTGTGCAACAAACAGCAATATATGTTCAGAGTATTCGTTTTCATTGCATTTTCAAAGAATATTCGTGACTCTGGAGCGCACGAATGCGAGAAATGCCTAGGGCATGCGAAGATGGCGCGGGTGGGACAGTGCGGTACGGGGGCGTGGACTATGCGTGTTCAAGTGGCACCAGACGCAATGACTATCATAAAATAAATCAATTCTTGATTTTGTTTGTTGAAATATTCGAAAATGCCATGAAAACAAGTATTACGTCGTAATATGCAACCAGCAACATAGGATTTTCATAGAACATTGCACGTGATTGGGTTCACTTGCGCGCAGTAGGGATAAGATGTGTCATGCAATGATGCGGAGTAAAACCGAATTCTTACTTATGAAATTAAGATGTTTTTGCGTAATTCTTACTAGAATTAATAATATAAAACGATTGGAAATGAAAATCTCAAAATTTTAATAATCTATGCAAACTCCGCAAATCGTACGACCAGACCGAGACCGCTCCTGGTATTTTTCAGAGGGTCATGTCTAACAAGGAGGAGCGGCGACCGCATCCATACAGCCGACCGCCGGAGGTGAATGCGGCACACGGCGCAGGAGGTTTTCGCAGAAGGGCTCTGGACCGGATGTGACGGACCCAGCCTTTTATACGAACGCGGCAAGGAGCCCGGATTTGAGATTGAACGAGGCGAGATATCCTCTAGAGGATCAGCTCAGTGGTGCGCCGGGGGGTACCGAAATACGAGCGGCGAGCACTGAAGGTGCACAGCCACTGGCGCAAACCGTGCTAGGCAAATCGGGATATGGTTCTTGCGCATCAGGGGTGAATGTAAAATCCATACCGACGAAGCGCTATACCACGACGAATTGGACAGATGCTCGCCAGCGAACAAGGAAGCGGCTATAAAGGAACTGAAGTAGGCGATCAGGCACGGTATGTGGCAGTTGGGTGGGCTGGAAGAGCTGTTCCACCTACATGAGCTGGCAGATTTGGAACGATTCAACGAGGCGAACATCAGAAAATACAACTGGAAGCGTAAGGATAAGGGATCACACTTGTCGGCGGCGGGGATACGACACCGTGGCGGTGGTGGTCGAGGACGCGGTGGAGGGCGTGGAAGAGACCGAGGGAGATCATATCGATCGGCGGCAGCAAGGCCGGGGATGGCCTCAGAGGTAAAACATGATGGGGGGAAGATGGAAGGGAAAGAGGGGAAAGGGGGAGAAGGGAACAAAGGAACAGGCAACAGTTTCCCGTATGTGCACCCGGATCGACAGGTGTTGATTTCAGGGCAGGGGCAGGGGCAGGATTACCGGAGCGACAGGGAGCGGCGGGAGGGCCTTCTTGGAGGACAAGCGTGGGTGGATCAGCCCCAAGGTAATACTATTACATCCAGTGTCAATTATGACAAAGATGTCGATAGCCTTGTCGGCGGTCTGATCCAGTCCGGCAATAGCCCGGACCCGTCCTTGGAGGACATTTGCCTTACGAGGTTGTACGGGAGCGACATAACGGCATTCAAGAGCCGTGTCAGTCCCGTCGTTCAATATATTATGGGTGCTTACCTGGCTAGGGTCGTCTACCGTCGCTTGAGCCGCCATCACCGCCGCCATAGGGGCATCCTTGCGTTCCTTGCGGTCTTTTCCGCGACGATCCTTCTGTCCGGGGCCAGAGCGTTGCTTCCCGGCCCGCGGGGGGCACCAATGCGAGTTAAGCCCCTTCTCCAGATCGCGCGTGCGTGTCCTACAGACTTCGAGTGTATGATTTGGTTTCTCGACCTTGCCGAAGTGTTGACAGTAGGCGCAGGGCTCGGAGCTCTTGTTGTGCGGCGTGCGGTTCTCCTTGGCGGGGTTCTTCGTCCACTGGGCCGGCTTGGCGATCTTGATCGCGTTTGCCCCAGAAAAGCGTGCAGTCTTGGTTGTATGCCCGCCTGGCGAACTCGAAGGCGCAGAGCCCTTGCGTTGGTCCGGGCCCGGGCCAGACTTCGGCTTGTTCTGCTGATGGGACGATGGAGCTTGCCTCGCCACGACCTGCAGCTGACTACCCGAGGGGATGTCGCGGGGCCATTTGGTTCTTGGCTTCCTCGTGCTCTCCTTGGCCCTCTCCTTACGAGGAGGGCGCCGGCCGTAGTCGGAATCCGGTGCCGTCAGGATCATCTTGGGGTCCCAATCCGTCAAGGTACGCGGGTTAGCCTTGAGGATGAGGTACCTCATCTCTTCCAAAGTGCGTGTCGGCGCAATGCCCCGCTTCTTCCTTTCTATCTGCAGGGCCTCTATGTGCTGTATCTCCATAGGGGAGACACATCGCCGGACCACCTCATACTTATGGGATTCCTCGGCCACAAGGCCTTCGTTCTGCAGCTGCCTGAAGAGCTTCTGTAAACGCGTGATATAATTGGCCAAATTCTCTTTCGACCGTCTCTTCATGTCATTCCTGTAACTCGGGCCGAAAGGCTTGGTAACGTCGTATACGATGTCGATTTTCCATCGTGAGTCTACTCGGTAGTCCAGCCAGATCCATGGCAAGAGCTGCAGAGACTTCATGTAGGAGTCTTTGGAAGAATTTCTTGCTGACCACGCGTTGAGGAAGATTTCGGCCTCAGACTGGGTCATAAAAAGGGAAAGATTTGAAAGAAACAGGCGCAAGGTGTATCCTAATGATACGTGGTCGAACTTGAGCTTTTTGATCTCCCTCAGACGACGTTGTCGTCGTTCGGTAGCCAACTCAAATGGCGCCACCATCATAAGGACGGTGCTGCCACTAAAGCGTATACCATTCCGGGTACATGACGGCTCGGAACTACTCGACGAGGGCTGCTCGCCACTACTAGAGGATGCACTAGTTGTCGCTCTACTCCCAGACGGGTTGTCCACCTCCACTTCGATCGTCGGGGCAGCTGGGCCGGCTAGAGCCGTTCCGGCTACCTCTGGCGTGACCGCTGCGGAGGCTGCGGGTTCCGCGACCGCCGTCTCGGTCTCTCCATCTTCGTCGCTCCCACCAGCTGGCGGGAGCGATTGCCTAACTGTGGAGAAAGTCACGATATGTGGGGGGGCAGAACGGGGTCGGCTTGAGGACTGCCCGACTCGGGGGGATAGGGGGAGGCTATCACCGTCGGCTGGCTCTGCTCCTCGCTCGGGGGAGAAAGAGAACAGAGGCCCTTTCGACTCTTCTTCCTCCTCGACTACCCTTCCGTATGGGGAGACAAAAAGCGCGCCGCTGTCTTCGTACCGGGAGTCCGGAGGGGAGGCGAATGATCCCGGGAGGCTTGGGCTCCGTTGAGAAAACCTCGGGGTCGGGGATGAACCATACCCTGATGCTAGTGGGGAAAATGCCCCGTCAGCAGCCGGTCTCGGTCGGGAAAACAGGGAACGCTGTGCCTCTGACCCGCCTATGGGGCCCAGACTACTTCCTGAAGGGCGAGAGGGTCGACCTGGGAAGGCTGTGATGGGGCCGCCAAAGCGTTGGGAGCCAGTTGGGGGGAACCTTACCGGGGCGGGGGCCGCCATGAAGCGCGATGACGATGCTGCCGCCGTAGCCGGAGGCATCGTCGCTGCCGTAGCTGTAGCCGCAGTCGTATTTGTAGTCGTAGCTGTAGTCGTTGCTCCTGCCAGCGGGGGGCGAGTTGGGCCCATGGTAGGAGCCGCCGTGGCCGCTGGTGCCGGAATCGTCACCTAGCGTGTGGAGCTGGGGACGTTGTCCGGGGACAGAACCCAACCGACCTTTTTCGCAAGATCGTTGTAACTACTTATAGCTAGGTCTCTCTCACCCCTATAAGCGGTCCACTTGTGGAAAGTGGATGGGTCCAACCAATAATCCACCATCTGCTCAAGGGGCTGCATGGGGAGAAAAGAAGGCCGTCCTTTACTGCTTTCGCTAAGAGGGGGCCGAGGTCCTTATTTGAAGTCAATAGTACGACCTTAATGAAGTGGGCGCGGCTGATTCCGTCCGTCTGGGCGAGAGCTTCTTGGCGGAGCCGTCCTCGAGGGCATTCCTGTATGTGTCTATGAAGGGAACCTTGAGGTTGGTGCGCAGCGTACGAGAGATGTTGAGGCATTCCTCTCGGTGGTAGACTTCCTGACTGACCAGGTCGTAATTGGGGCGAGGAAATGCGGCTGGAAGGCTCATTTTGTCACACCTGAACGTAGAAGACCCACGATGTAGCAAACAGATCTGGGATTTGCAAAGGAGACCTTTAGGGTTGGCGACTCGATGGGGCTTGCTTGAGGGACTGTCCTATGTATGCAAGGGACTTGAACAGACTTGAACAGACTTGAACAAGACTTGAATACATGGTACAAGTCGCCTCTCTGCGTGTGGTGAACATGAACAACGGTCACCATGACCGGCCAGTCAAAGACAGGTGAACTAGCTGTCCTGTGTGGGTGTAATGGCAGACCTTGAGCTTGCTCGCTGTTGGTGTTTCCAGAAGCAGGTAGGTGTTCCCCAACTCGAGCTGTCGACAGCAGACACAAAGTGTGACTCTTCCAAAAAAATAGGGAAATTCGAATTGTAAGTCTTGACTACCCTCCTGTGAGGAAATTACCAACCGGCATTCAAATGAATACACACACGGCTGTCATTTGATCTCAAAATACTTCCGAGAACAGGGAAGGTACCAAAAGACGCTGGGATGGTCAATTCCAGTTTATTTAGTACACTTGCTTGACAGACTACTTGTCCCTTGCGAAACAATGCAAATTCTGAGAACTAACGAATAGCATTCAAGTGCTACACGTGTTGTGTAGCAGTTAGAGTTGTTCAAGTTAGCCTGTGGAAAAATAAAGGAAAATATGTTAAGTATTACCACTTTAACTAACCTATCTGACTTGTTTTACCATTTTACTTGGAGCGTGGACCGGAAACAGGAAAACACTGTCCAAGGAAATAAAGTATGACTGGAGACCGGAAATAGCGGTCAAAGGAATAAAAGTTTTCAGATATGGAAAAAAAGGCAATAGTCAAGCTTTTCTAAAAAGCTAGCTGTTAAAGGGAAATAAATTGATCTGTTAACGGCAGTTGAAAACGTAACAACTACAAGTTATGACAGTTGACAAATAAACAGAAAAATGAAATAACGGAACTAAAAATAGAAGTGTAAACTTGAAGTAAAAACTTGAAGAAAGTTTAACACAATATTAATGTTTCGGTCCGGTACGGTAGTCATTCCGATAATATGAGAAAAAAGGCAATTTCCAAAAAGTTAACAGGTAAAGGGAAATAAATTGGTCTGTTAACGGCAGTTGAAAACGTAACAACTAGAAGTTATGAGAGTTCATAGATAAATGGAAAAATGAAGTAACGAACTAAAAATAGAAGTGTAAACTTGAAATAAAAACTTGAAGAAACTTACTGTTTAACATAATATTAATGTTTCGGTCCGGTACAGTGTACGGTATTCATTCCGATAGAGTGTGCCGCTGCAAGTTGGGCTGTTGGAGATGGTTGGGATCGGGCGGGGCCGGTTGGGTTGTTCCCTCCGGTACAGGGATTGTTTCCGGCCCGCTTGGCATCCGATGGTGTGCAGGGTTTTTCGTCGTTTGTGTGGTGGCCCAGGGGTGGGGCATCTGAGGCCAGGCTCTCCTACTCGGCGTGTGTAGTTGGGACCCAGACTCTGTCGCGGGTTGTTTGGCCTCCGGCGGTTCCCCCGCTATCGGCTGGCTTTCCTGCCTTGTGTCCGACGCCTTCAAAAGGGCCCCGTGCTGATCGCGACGACTTGCATTAGCAGGTGGAGGACCACGATCATGCACACCTTTTCTAGGACGGAATAATATTACGGGCACTGTCAGGTGAAACAGGAGTCAGCTACTCTGACAATTAGTTATACCTCAACTGTAGAGGGGCAGACTTTAGCATAACAGTCAAGTAACGACAAGCCGAACGTCACTTAATGACACTATGTATTGTGCGGGCCGGCCGACAGTTGAAAGGGATAGATTTTAAAGTTCAATAGTGGTGGTGATGGCCGATGGTGCAGGGTGAGGGGGGGAGGGCCCGGGGGCGGGGGGGAGTGCTGAGTGGAAGGCACCGGGCCGGGGCGATGGTGCAGACTTGCAGACCCGGCCCGGTGCAGACTTGCAGACTTGAACCGTCAACTTTTGCATACGTAATCTTCAGTTGGTTCAAGTTTGTACTAGATACTATGTCTTTGATACCACTTCTATTTTAACGCAGGTTTTTTTTTCACCAATCAGTTTTAACACGATAGAGTTGAATACTTGCCATTCGTAGAGCCTCGGATGAGCGGGAAGCATAGTCTGAGACGTAGAAGGGGTTGAAGTGGTGAATGGATGAATCGCAGAGCCAGTCGTGAAATATATAAAGAGGGAAAGAAAGGAGGAGTTATTACTTAATACTCTTACGCTTTCCACTTTATGATTCCTACTAGTAGCAAGTACTTTCATATTGTTGCGTAAAAACGGGCTGCAAAACGCCGGACAAGTGTAAGTGAAGCTGGCGGTAGTTGATTGTAGTATCTGACTTTATCAGAAACAGCCACACCACCAGCCACGCCAAAACGAACAAAGCAGCAGCA